>JAAGKR010003372.1:0-75653 GCA_011419295.1 Clarias macrocephalus | reverse complement strand
TGTGTGTGAGAGTGTGTGTGGTGAGAGTGTGTGTGTGTGTGTGTGTGAGAGTGTGTGTGAGAGTGTGTGTGAGAGTGTGTGTGTGAGAGTGTGTGTGTGTGAGTGTGTGTGAGAGTGTGTGTGTGTGAGTGTGTGTGTGTGAGAGTGAGTGAGTGTGTGTGTGTGAGAGTGAGTGTGTGTGTGTGAGAGTGAGTGTGTGTGTGTGTTCCTTTGCAGCTTCGATTCAGGCTGCGTATCAGATAAAGCACCTCCTTTATGTTGCCCACAGCTTTAAAACCTGTAGAGACCCCTTCACTTAGATTGACTTTAATCTTTGAGCCTTTTTCTTTGTCACCTCAAAGTGTGTGCTGCCTGACATGATAATGATGTGAACCTGTCCAGGGTATTAGAGTTAAGCTGACTGATTAGACTCCACATCGATTAGCCTATCACTCATTGCAGGCCACACCGGGGGCAGCCACGCAACACAAAATACAAATATTTCTTACACTCTTTTGGAAACGGGGTCAAAACATGGCAGATGCGTTTGTTTCGTATAGTGGACTCGATGCAAAATAAATTTCTTGAATAATGTATGCAAGAATATTTGAAACTTTTACGTGTATAAATAGTTGCCTTTTGTGTTATTGACATTGAGATTCTGTTGAAGGAATAGATGTGAAATCCGCTATTAGCCACATTAATCTATAAAATGTGAAACTAAAAAAAAAAAAAAATCACAATCTTCATTAACAAAACAAATAAAAAAAGATGCAGTAATTGACAAATTGCTGTCATATAATAGCAATAAAACACTCTCTAGGTGCGCAATTGGAAATCCATCCCGTTTCATTTTGGAAAACATCACCCAACCCCAATGTTGATCATTTTACTAGAAAAAGCACACACACTTCTGTTTTACTCCTTATAGATTTCTTAGTAAATCTCCATTTAGGAATCAACAATAAAACATGGAGAAAATGCATCCAATAAACACAACTGAGGCTCGATTATGGCTGAAAGTATGTGAACCCCTGGATATGCAATAACTATGAGGATGTGTGTTCATTCAACTACAAGAGCATTAGTGAGGTTACGCAGTGATGTCAGACAAGGAAGCCTGGCGCACATTCAGCGCTTCAGTTCGTCCAAGACGTGTTCAGTGCGGGACACTCGAGTTCTTCCACTGGAAGAACAGGTTCAGGACCGGAACAGGTTCAGGCCTCTTAGTTCTACTTAGCAAACAAAACGTTCAGTACAACTATGAAGAACCACATACAGGTGAAGTGCAGTAAGCACAAAACTACAGTATCTAAATGGATGAGAATGTGGTAGTTTAACAAATCAGTGACATGAAAAAAAAACAATTAATCATCCAGCTTTATTACAGATAAATCTCTCATGGTGAAAAACGGCAAGTCGGGTTAAAAAAAAAAAAGTATAGTATCTTGGTTACAACGTCCTTCGATGAGCATTATGATTAAGCATGATTCATTCTACCGTATTTCAAATCTAAAAATGAAAAGCAGATCAATTGTCCTTTTGTTTTGCGCATCTCCTACGCTGCACAATGCACCTCGTGCTGATAGGAATTCTTCCCTGTCGGATTACAACAGACATAAACAGACCTCTTCAAGGTTTTCCGCTGTAAGCAGTCATTGTACAAAAGCGATCGACTTTTTGTTCTCCCTGCGCTTCTAATTCTTCAGATTCTGCTCCTGAGAGGCATCAGTTAAAAGTCCACGTTCCTAATGAGAAACAGCACAGCCTCGCAAATGGACTGCTTTATACTTCAGCGTTATTATTATTGTTGTTGGCACGGAGAGAAATATGCACATAAATCAACAATATTCCAGATGTCTCACGACTGCATCAGCCGCATATCTCTTAGTGACCTTTCGAGTCGACAGCCTCAAAGGAAAGGTTAGTGATCCACTGTGTGGAACGCGTGCTGGACCTGAGGCTGCATCCCCCTCCCCCCACTTTAATACACACTCTACTTCTATATATATATGTGTGTGTGTGTAAGAGAGAAAAGAGAGCAGTCTGGTAAAGGTTAGGACCCTAGCCTTGTCTGAACAGTCTGAGGCCTTTAATCCAGGAACAAAGTAATTAAGGTCCAACGCTGGAGAAAAGGCCAATTAAAGTGAACTGGAGGCCCACGTCTGGAAAATGAGCACGTTTGCTGCAGAAAGCGTGCTCTTTTATCAGGCCGGTGGGAGCATTTTCTTTCTTTTTTTTTTTACTTCTTTTTTTCTTTCTTTTTCTCCAGGTGCTCAGGGAATCGTTAGGCCTGCCAGCCATGAGTGTGTATTATTCAGCCATGAGTTCTTTAATTCAGTTGTAAAACCACAATATAGTTAACACCCAAGGCCAATCAGCATTCTGATAAATAACATACAAAGTTATGCAGTCAAAAAATATTCAGATGCCTGGGTGTCACACCCATACCTTCCCATTTTAATGTAGCAGAGATTTGTTCCTGCTTAACCTCCACTTTTTAGGAACGGTTTTGCTCTAGATTTCAGAATGTGGCTTTCTGTTTATTTGGCTACAAGAGCGTTAAGTACACATGTGCTTATGAAGCCATTGAACTCAATAGTACATCTAATCTCTCAAAAAGCGTGATGGACATTGTTAGTTTCACACACTTTGTTTGTGAACTGCCATAGAAAGGTTTCTTTAAATGTAAAAATTTTGACAAAGTAATTAACCACTAAAATTAGCCGTCTGGTGTGCTTATTATACTAACTAGCCAAGGTATGTACAGTAAGGTTAGCTAAGGCAGGGAACAAACAAAGAAAAATCCATACATTATCAAAGTATATTAAACCCACATCTTCAGCTCCTGTTGTGTGAGATGTCCCTCAAGGTTCTGTACTCGGTCCTTTATTTTTTGCATCTTTATTTTATATTTTGCTTTGTGAGCTTGAAATATCTATTTTTTTTCTTCGGCAACCTTTAGCTTTAGAAACGTACAAGGGCAAGCCAAAAACCAAAAAAAAAAAAAAAAAACGTTAAAACGTTTCTAAAAATCCCCATAAAGTAAAGAATCAGTGCATTAAACTTTCAAAGTATTGTTCCGTACCCAAGTACACTTGTGCACCTTATTACTCCGATTCAGAAGGTGGCAGTATTTAGCTATTTGCACAGCAAATTAGTTCTTCCACTCCTACCTTAACACATCAAGTCTTTATGAAGCTGTCATCCTGGAACAGGTTTGGTCTGCTTAGTTCCAGAGAAGAGAAATTATAACGACGACATTGCGTGCCTCCAACAGTTTTGGGAAGATAAACTACATTTTGTGGACCATGTATATATAACCTTGCATTTATCATCAAAAAATCCATTCTTATTCTTCATAATCACCTTCAAATTGAAAAAAGAACGTGGTTAGTTTTTCAATGCTAATCTACTATAGGCATATTTAAAGAGACATCCACTCCAGCTGAGCAAAGATATACTGCTCCAATATACAGGATTATGGACACGAGCCTGGCCCGATGATGCCTACACCAAGCCAAGTCCAAGTTATATCAGATTATGTTTCCTTAACCTCTGACCATCTAATTACTGTAATCTTACTTGCACATCTCTTCGGTTCTAGCCAAGCTTTCCAGCATTCTGGTTTGTCAGCACCAGCTGTTGTCCATGTGGAGACACACACGTCTGGACTGCTGCACTTCAACCAGGTCATTAGAGCAAGATTTGCCCGCACATCTGTTAAGCAAGCAAAAAAAAAATCACTCCACTTACCAGCCATGGGCATCTGCATGTTATTTTCTGCCCTCTGCAGGCTAATTGGAGTAATGAATGCACAACATTTACATGATGTAAGATCTTGTCTTATGTTGATGATGATGATGGTTCTGGGAAATGTCTTTGTCGTGAGCATTCTTGGCAGGAATGTTGCAAAGTATTGCACCAAATCCATGAAGCAGTTATTTCCGAAAAGACAAATATTTTTTGTGTTTAAGGACGTTTCAAGCCAAGCGCCACAGACAAGAATTTCATATTATAATATTTAATGTTATTTAAGGACCTTAAGGGCCGCTCTCAGATTATCATATTTTTTTAAAAAAAGCACATTTATATTTTTGGAGTTAAATATTACAGTTTTTGCTATTCGAGTGTGAAGCACCGCAGATTATCCCTGGAAAGCTGTCAGAGCTACAACTCTTTATTTTTTTTTCCTCCCTAATTATATTTCGCCCATAAAGAGAACCCGAGTTCAGCCACAATTAGTGCATAGCGTTACTGCACAGGGTTATTTATTTATTTATTTATTTATTATTTATTTTTACATTCGAGTTTGGATGATCCTGTTTCCTGACAGTACTAGACCTCGATGTGGTCTCACTGTTGTAGCCCTTCTGCTTCAAGGTTGAGCGTCCTGAGATGCTTTTCTTCTCAACACAATTGTAAAAATGAGTGTTTCCTTGAATTACTATAGGCTTACTGTTCACTTTTTTTTCTGCACCATTTTGTAGACATTCTTGTAGACATTCATACTTATTTGAGGTGAGCAGCTTCAGAAATACCCAAACTGACTCCAGGAGCCATGCCAGGGTCAAAGTCTTGTCATGAAGAAGACACAATCTCATCCTGATGTCTAATGTGAAGCTGAAGCTTTTGACCTGATCTCCATGATTGGTTGATTGAATGTTTGAATGCATGAACAGGCGTTACTGGTGGTGTTTCTTTCTCGACCACTCGATTTTCTGTCTTCTAAACTCTCGGACTAGAACGTTGTGTAAATAGGAATACAAGTACAGGAGGCGGTCTGTGAACAAGCGCGCTCATCTTCACTATGCATAGAGGCGGCTTTGGTACAGTGTTAACTACACGACATGATGAAGCTTTAAGAATCAGTTTTCAGATCAGTTTTATTTATTTAGTCCATTTTTGTGAAGGTGGTTTTATAGATGCCATGCCCCCTGTGGGCTGGATTTTTACTGCAGTGATATAATTATTATGGATGTGGAACATGGCAAAAGAAACATCGTGGACAAAAATAAAATGAATAAATCAAGCATTGAAGTATGAACGTAGAAGACAGACAAAACAAGCTCCAGTGTACCGCACGCTGATTGACTTCACTAGCTAGTCATCTGACTTAATCAGTCAATGACATTAACTAGCTCTGTTGAAGCACATAGTTAGCTGATTGTTGTTTGACATTTCAGCTATGAGATGTAGTTAGGAGAAAAAAAGGAGAAAAAACATAAGTTACGATCGGTATTTTCTCTCCATAAGGTTAAAGTCATTGTGACTGTTTGAAGGCTTTGAAATACAAAGAAGGCGTGTCGTCTGTACACATTAATAATAAGATCTACATATATTATAACTGTAAATTTGGCGTATCTGTACAGTAAAGAGATTCGCAAAACAACAATTTAGGAAAACGTAAGATAAGTAGTAGAACACATCAAGATGTTTTTTGGAATTTTTGTCTGTTTGTTTACATATCACATAAAAACTACTGAATGAATTTTAATGGGGTTTTCACTGGTGTATTTGGCTGAGCTTGAGGTAACATACAGTGGAACTTTGGATTACAAACATAATTAGTTCCAGAAATGGGCTCGTATTTCGAAACACTTGTAAATCAAAGCGAATTTCCTCATAAGGTATAATAGAAACTCAATTTATTTGTCCTCAGCCCAAAAATATAAATACATAAAAATAATCAATACAAAATATAAAGTAAAATTAAAACAAATTATCCTGCACTTGACCCTTAAAAAAATGTTACATAAATCTCGATAGATAAGCGTTTGTTTATGCGCGCAGGTGTGTGTGTGTGTGTGTGTGTGTGTGTGAAGCTAAAGTAAGGGGAGAGTAGGAATAAGCCCCTCTCCTCTTCTCGTCTTACAAAGTAACCCTTCCTCCTGTCTTATTTGAGTTTCTCGCACGAAGGCACGCACGCACACACGCAGTTTTATTAGAGAAAATTAACAAGGAACATCTATAATAAACTTGAGAACGGAATCACCGCTGTAAAGTAAAAATAAAACTAAATGCCACTTTACCTTTGAAAAGAGGCACGGTGTCCAACGACCTGCGCGCACACAAATGCAGTGCAGGCTGATACAGAGAGAGAGAGAGAGAGAGAGAAAATGGATCTTTAACCTCTCTAGTGAGACTTGCTTTTGCTTTATACCCGCGCACACGTGTTTATAATAAACAGTACAAACAAACATACAAACACAAAATAAAATGTTTTACGCGCACACACGTGGTCACAGTGTTGTAGTAAACAGTACACACGTGCACAGATGTTGATTATACCAGTGAGAGACGCGCAATAAGACTACGCACAATTACCTACACTTCCGCAGGGCAAGAGAGAAAAACCTGTGGCAAAATTTATTACAAATCTTTGCTCGTCTTGCAGAACACGTGCAAACTGCGTTACTCGCAATGTGAGGTTCCACTGTATAGACTTTGTTTCATCGCAATCAACTCACAGGAGGAGAAGTTATGCTACTTTGAAATGTAAACAGAAAATGCCCTTATATTATATTTAAAAAATAATTACTTTATCTCAAAATTTAATACACGGCGCTGTACATTTTTTTAAATGCTAGCTTGCGAGTGTGCGATTGGAATCGACTTACTAAACACGATCTCACACCTTCATTCAAAAATTTTAGTTAATTCCAAAATTCAACAGATGGCGCTAGACATTTTTTAAAAACACGCTTATGAGTGTGCAATTACTGTAAATTCCATGTAAATGAAGTTGCGAGCTCAGCTAATAATAATAATAATAATAATAATAATAATATGCATAATAAACCGCTCTAGTAACAGGCAACCTTTTGTGATAACAAGCAGGTTGTGGGGACTAACTTGTGCTGTAGTAATATGATTTTGTTGTTATAAGTGGGATCACTTGTCACTTTATGATTTAAGGTGATTATAATTATGATTATAAATTAAAATTAGTCACTTTTCTTAAGTAGTAAGCAGACATGTTGATTATTATTCCCTATTTTAATAGCGTTTAAGCCGTGTATACACCGAACCTCTTCACTGCATTTTCCAGCTTTAATTCTTTCCAATACGTCCTACATGTATATCTCAGTCCTTTAGATCTTGCTTTTTCGTCTCTCTGTCTCTCTTCCTCATACCATTTCTTTGAGCAGACACCGAGCCAATAGTGTCCTTTTGAAAAGGTAATGACACTGGTGTGTTGATATTACGGATGCGTGCGGCGCAGCGTAATGACCCAGCTCTTTATTGCCTGCCGCATACTAATCCCAGAGCCGGAGGAGTGAAATGACACCCGCAGGGTGGTTTGTGTGCGGCGCAAGCGTCCGCGCTAGTGTGAGTGTGAGCGCGCACGCATGTGCACAAGCAGCGCACCCACATGAAACGAACAGCACCATTAAAAATGATCAAAGAAATTACTGCACCGTGCTGCAATAAGCCACTCTCCGATACGAAGCTGAGCGCACAGACCGCTCGCCATACAGCACATGCGCGCAAACACACACACACACACACACACACACACGCGCACACACACAAACACACAGACCGGAATACCAGTCGCAGGTTTACCTGTAATATACATGCTGCCTCAGAGACCTGCCATGTATACAGTACGTGTGTGTGTCTGTGGGTATATAGATGTGTGTGTGTGTTATGTGTATATATATATATATATATATATATATATATATATATATATATATATATATATAATGTATGTATGTATGTATGTGTTTCGCTTACAGTTTGCCCGAGGCGTTTTTGAGCAGCAGAGAAAATGGCGCTCATGCTTACTCTGTAAATTACTGTCAGGATCATGCCATGCTGCCATGCTCTTCAATTATTCATGGATCTGTACTGCAAGAATCCGACAAGCCATAATCAAATATTGATACATCGTTAAATTAAAACATTAACGGTGTTTTCAGTTTATACAAAATCCGGTTTGTTTGTTTATTTATTTATTTATTTATTTATTTGGTGTGATTTTTGCTTAAAAGCAAAGTCTCCGCCTTATTTCAAACCACCGTATAAAAAAGACACAACATTTTTCATTCTTTTAAGCGCCTGTGTATGTACGGTACAATGGATGAGCTTTCTGTTTTTTTCGAAGGTGACACTTATCTGTCTGTCTGTCTATCTAACTCTGTCTATCTATCTATTTATCTGTCTATCTACTGTGTATATATCCGTCTGTCTGTCTGTTTATCTATAAAAGAATGGTTAGAACGTCATTTGCGTCACCAGGACTAGAAATTGAGAAACGGTTTTACCTTATCCACAGTCTGTTATGAAGCCTTTCTCTCTCTATTTCTCTGTCTCTCTTTCTTCTCATGTTAAATGATTAGTAAAGGCAAAGCTCTTCCACATCCAGCAAAAAAAAACAAACAAAAAAAAAAAAACAGATTCTGAAGCTTGAATAATAAAGAAAAAGAAGAGAGGAATTCTCTTAGGAAAAGGTGACTGCATCCAGGCTGAGATTGCATTTGCATTCGAATTATTTTCACAAATATATTTTCATTACGATTTTAATTAATTAATTAATTAATTAATTAATTAATTAATTTATGTATTTTCGCTCAGCACCTGAGGCGAAAGATCTCAGGAAGCCATTTTAGTCAAGGAATCCTCCTTTCTCTCTCTCTCTCTCTCTCTCTCTCTCTCTCTCTCTCTCTCTCTCTTTTTTTTTTTTGTGTGTCGCTGGTCTGTGCGGTGGGTTTGATAATTACTCCAGGTCTGTATTTATATGTCAGGTGATGTACTGTATGAGTGATGGATTTATGTACAAGTGAGATACATTGATGTATATCAAAGTATATGCACATGCATGCAGAGGTAGACCGAGGTTTATTCACAATTTCAGAGGCAGTGCTTTAACTTGCTTCATTTAAATTTTTTAGGAAATCAGATTTTAAAGGTGCAAGGATGAGGTCTCTGTCGTTCTTCCTTCCCACCCCCCCCTCTCTCTCTTTCCCTCTCTCAGCCTTTATTGTTATAAACAGCTTGAATAAAAAAGCATTATTTGCTCAGGAAGCTCCTCTTCACATTCTCTTACTTTATCTTTTCAGTACATATATTAATTTGAAATTTATTCAAGCCTTAAGGACGTGACTTGTCTCATACACGTGAACGTAATCCCATAAGAAATGTCATCGGTGTGCATGATTCCAAAGGAAGAAATTAAAGAGGTGTATAGACAACGGTACACATCCCGTTTTGGTGTGCGCGAGCGTAGAGAGGCGTGAAGCTGTAGCGCCACCTGTCCTCACTGTTACCGTCGTCATAGTAAGCTTCACACAAACACAGACACCCGAGCAATCCCTCCTTCAATGTTCAGAGCAATAAGATTTGAAACTAGAGCGTCCTTTCTTTCCCTCTCTCTCATCCTCAGCCCACATCGGTGCAGCGGCACACGAGTCTTTGTGCTCAACATATGTAACGCCACGGTAATCAGCCTGGCCCCACACTCATCCCGATATGATAAATCATGCAAATGCGGGCAGCGGCGGGCAGATGCCAGAGCAGGCACGCGGACGCGGGGAGAGCCGATTGTTGTGCTGTCAGGCAGATTTGCATGAAAAAGGGCGGCCTAATTGCGACACTTAGCTGCAGCATCCTGATAATACGGAACAGAACGGTGGCTCCTCCGTAACGCAAATCCGTGCCGACCGATTTACCCCAGTGTGCTTTTCTTTTTCTTTTTTATTGAGGTGGTACACACTAGAATGGGTTTTTTTTTTTTTTTCTGCGCAATTTATCTTTTCAGGCCATGTAGATCACGTCAGCGTGATTCAGCGGTCATTCGAAACGCCACATAAATTTCAGCGTCTCTTTCAGTTCTCGCTACAGAAATGAACTGCAAAAGAGTGGTTTCAGGGTAAGGGGCCAGTGTGTGTGTGCGGGGTTATTTGATGTTTGGATAGAATAGGGTGTGGAGCATTGGCTGCCGTAGGCGAGCCTGCCTTCCTTTTCTTCCTTTAATAATAAATGATGGATGTTTCAAATTAGAAAACAATGCAGCGAGAATCCAATTTAGTCTTCGGAGGCAGTATAAATAAATAAAATAATAAAAAAAAAAAAAACCTCTAGCGGAGTTGTGTATCACCATGCCCCTCTTTTGCTCTAATGCTCACGCAGGGCTTAACGCGTATGATTTAATGCGGCTTGTGAAAATGGCGCCATTATGTACACTATTAACAAATCAAGTGCTGTTCCGCTGAAGAGTGAAGCGCCGGCACTTAGGGGTTGGTGGGTGGCCTTCTGTCTCCTGACACTGATTTATGGGCCTTGTTTCTAATCAAGGCAAGGGCAGAACTCAAGATGGGGGGGGATTAGCACACTGCTCAGTGGCGTGGCAAAGCGGGGTGGGGGTAAGTGCACACCAAGGGGTGGCACCACTTAATTATCCAGTAGTCGAGTGGAAAAAGTTTGAATCTTGTTACTTAGAAATGACAAAACCGGTAGCGGATTCACGCGAGCTAAATCTAATTGTTCGATTTGAATATGTTGAGGTTTTATTTTATTTCTAAATGTTATATACCTAGAAATACTTGCAATTTAATCATAAAGTGTGTTCATTTTATAATATACTGAGAGTGTGTGTATACATTTTTTTTTTTTTTTTTTTTTTTTTGAAAGATGTCCCCTTTAATTGGGAAGATTTCATACAACTTTGTAAAGGAACTTTCTGAAGTTTGCGACGACAAAAATATTCAACACTCAGATGAAATAAAGCTAATAATCCCGGCCAAATAAAAACTAAATCTCCCAGTCAGGACAACTATGCAGGTGGAGAGTTCAGGAAAATCATGGAAAACTAATTATTCACAAATGGGTGAGCAACCGAGGTGTCACAACTCCTTCCAAGCAGTCATTTGAGAAAGGGACAGCCTGAAAGCATGAGGAACAGCAGTTACCTCAGACAAAACATCTGCTCTAAGGATAGATGCACTGATAAAATTATGTACACAAATCCGAACTTTTCGCCAACGGTTTGCTCTGGTCAGAAGAACAAATCGGACTTTGTGGCAGTAATTCCAAACCTTACTCCAACCAGTGGAAGGAGAGTTGACCAAGATCCTGGTGGTGACCGGGGCTGCTTTTCTGCAAGTGGTACTGGGCCTTTACTTGGGTTGGGAACTGAAACCGGGTGCCAATTACAGCACGGGCACCTATATAAGCGGTATGTACTAGAACCGAATCAGAACGCAGGTTTCGGCACCTCACTTCAGTGCCGCTTAAATGCCTGAGCGATCAATTGAAATATTTGTCCTCTGGTTCATCACCCTCACGGCACATGAAAAATAATTTCCTCCCTGAGAAAATGCATGCGAAGGTGCGAATCCGAAAGCTCTAATGATACAAATCCAGCTGTAGTAACGAGTGTCCATGTTGTTTTCACATTCCAACTCAAAAGCACAACTCAGGAAAATAAGACCATCTGCTGAGCACACGCAGTATTTGCACTTGCTGTGGAGGCAGCAGGTAGCGTTAGCTCGCTAAGCCTAACACCCTTAACACAAATAAAATGCCTAAAGCTAAATGTTCACAACGAAGGATTCCGTGACGTGCAACAAATGTCTTTTAAAAATCAAGTTTAAACAGCGAAACACGTTAAACCTAATGGAACATTCGAGGAGACGCGGGATGAAGTTAAGAACAGAGAGATGCACCGTGTTTAACAGCATACGGACATCAGCTGGCAGTGTGTGCGACTCCGCCCCAGTTAGACCAACACTAGCAAAGTCAGGAGAGGTTTTTTTTCCAGATAAGACAAATATGGTCATATTTCTGCAAAATAATCGCTTTGTGTTTACTTATATTTATGTATACTTTAAAATTTATATATATTGTTTATTATATTAAAAAAAACAGAAGAAAACTGAATCTGTTAAAAAGATGTTTCAAAAAGACAAATCCTTTCTGTGTCGGCTTGTGACTGCAGTCACTCAATAGATCAGCTCAACAACAAACTTAAACTTACAATATTAACTTAAACACCTTTTCCCGTTGTATTGAAATTTCAGTCTTATTACTCTTATCACCCAATTGAGCATGAGTCTGGTTCCTCTCAAGATTTCTTCCTGTTCCCATCTCGGGAAGTTTTTCTTTGCCATCGTCGCCCGCGTGTTGCTCATCAGGGACACACTGATAATTATGAGTTATGCGTAGTTCCTCACAATTTTTCAAGCTTAGTTCAATCATTTTTTGATTCTGTAAAGCTTCTTTGTGACAATAACCATTGTTAAAAGTGCTATATAAATAAAACTGAATTGAGTTGACTTGAACATAATGACATGAAAGGCTTCATAGTAGCTCTCCGGTTCCTCATTTTGAAGGTAATGACTGTTGTATGCCGAAGGGCAGCACTGGCAATGGAGCTGTAAAAGTTTTTCTGCTTTTTCAGCTAAAACGCAAATAAAATTCACCCAGCGTTAAGGCCAGTTTATTGAAAGGGAAAGGACACCGGATGTAAAAGATGCACGTGTCTGTCGACGGAAGACAAAGTATTCATAGTTGAGTGTTATTTACGTTCACATGGGGATTGAGTTTGAAAAAGTTGGCAGAACAATTCCTTCCCGTACCCGTGCCATTCCTCCGATCTTACACCACCTGACGCCTACTTGTGGGGAACGTTAAAGGAGAGAGTGTTAAATTGTGAAGATTTGCCAAGAACTGTTCCTGCATCACGCGAGCAAATCGTCTCCTTTCACAGGATTCTGCAGCGGCCTTTGTCCCGCGAATCCGGGTCGAGAATCTGCATGAATATGAACGCTGTCTACAGCGAGGGGCTGCGCACATACCGTGGTAAATCAGCACGCTAATAGTGTAATAAAACTTACACAAAACTTCTATATCTTTGCTTAAGACAAAACAGAGAGTAAATAGAAGGGTTGTACCAAAAGAAATGCAAAAACACGGACACGGGTGGTTTAAATCACACATGTTGGCAGAGTAATTCTTCCCTGGTACTAAGGTACATATAATTGAAGATGAGTGCTCTGTTACTCATCTTACACCCCCTCAGATTATTTTTTCACAAATATGTTCAAAATACAGACACGCCAACTTTACAGTTTTATTATAAGTTTAGATGATTTGTTGTTTCTTTGTACTGTATCTCCCTGTAATGCTTTTATAAATGGATATAACTAAATGAAACAAATCTCCTAATTGTTTTTCTTTCTTCCTTTATAAATTTATATATAAGATTTCGTATATTGTAGGTAGGGTTGCAAAGACATTTTTCCTAACCAGTAGTTGAACTTGTTTCCACACAGTTATTGATTAGTGATTAGTAATTAATGACAACATGACTCACATTTCTGCCTCAGTTTAAGTTTTTTTATGTAAACAGTTGTAGCGGTGTTTCCCCACATACTGATTTATTTTGTGACGGTTCGCTGCAGTACCTACACTGACCACTACGTATTAATGTTTTATTTTTTTATTATTATTTAAAATGTCTAGACTTTCTGTCCCAGCGCCCCTCTCTCTCTCACGCGCGCACACACACACACACACACACACACACACACTTGTCTGTGAATAGTCCCACACTCACGTCAGCTGCATGAACATGACGCTTTGGTGAAATGCTCGTCAGCATGTGACAGTTCGTGCTGTTGAACATTCAGTTTACCGAAAGTGTTTTATAACAACAGCGATCAGTCGTGTGTGTGTGAGAGACTGAGCTCTCTGTCAACGTAAAGATGGAGAAAGGGGAAGTGGATCACAAGCAGGCAGAGTCAGTCCGGAGACAGTAGAAAACGCAAAATAGCTTACTCCATATTTATTTAATTATTTTTTTTATGTATGAAGCTGATTTTGTGACTAATTTTGAGCAGGCAAGGTGTTTGAGTTTGAGACATTTTGGATCAGTATAAAGTAAATATATTTTATTACTTAATGCTGTAATCATGGATTCACTGACATACGCTGGGGGATTTTCTCGTAATGCTGCATCTCTTTATTAAGTGCAGATTTTTTTTTTAAGACCTCCTGGAAATGATTAGAGGTCAGAGTTGGGGTGTCGGATCTCTGTGAAACCTGTGAACCCTGAGACTGTTCATGGATTTGACCAAGCGTCTTGTTGCCCATAAATCAATCCAGCTGCAGATTACGTTTGTCTCTCTCTCTCTCTCTCTCTCTTTTCTCTCCCTTTAGCCAACAGAAATGAATGATGTGTATCTTTTCAGATCTCCATCAACATTGCATGTCTCAGTTATTTCAGCACTTTCTATACTCATCGTCTTTCTCTCTCTATTGTATTTTCCCTTAACCTCCAGCCTTTCTCTTGCCATTATCCTCATTCACTGTTGTATTCTCTCGCTCTGTCGTCTCCGACTGCAGGCCGGCGCTCTAATGAACCCAGCATGACCAGCGAACTCGAGCCAGGAGGAAATCTGGCTTTTCGCTCTTGCTACAGTTTGCCCTGTATTAAAAAATAATAATAAAAAATATATATATGGGCATTCCTTTTTAATGAAGCGTTTCCTTAGAGCCATGACAAAAAAAAGGGAAAAAGGCGACCTATAAAAACTCGATTCAACGAGGAAAAGATTGACGAGCTGTAAAAGGCACATTTCCTCTTTTTTGTTCTCGCTGCAATTACACTCCGCATCCCCGCTGAAAACTGTGTTAATTCCTGCAGCCAAACTGGAGAAGGGAAAAGTTTACTCAACTCCCTCCGGTGCTCAGGGATGTCCATATGTCCGTAATCTCTAAACCATAGAAGTAATCATATTTTTCCAAACCTCTCGCTTTTATTCCTCCCCGAAGAAGCGTTTAAGAGAGGCAAAGCCGTCTGCTGATTTACATCTGCTCCAGGATCCTTTAACCCCCCCGTGGTAAGAGTTCACAAAACAAAGCTGCGTAACAGAGACACCTTTTTTACTGAGTCTTTTGTCTGTCTGTGTCATGATATAGACATTCTCTTATTAAAAAAAAAAAAAAAAAGGGCCACAGTTCCTTCTATAACGCTGACAAGAAATTCCTACAAAAGCAGCTGTTCAGGAATAACCCTATATATACGCTTTAAGTCAATACAGACGTTTAATGATTTACCTTTTTTTTTTCTCTCTCTCTCAAGAAGCTTTCGTATCCAAGGACACTGCTTTGTGGATTTAACATGGATCTAACAGTTCTCTTACAGTCCCCCCCCCCTTTCTCTCCTTCATGTAGTATACAGAAACGCTATTTTCAAACTATGTCATCTTTATAAAGATTTCGCTCGGGAAACAGAACAGCTCTACCAAGTACACGTTGGTTTTATTTACACCGAGGTTCAATTTGCGATTTGAGCCGGGGCTCAAGTGGGTCTCCTGCGTGTTGTACTTAAGCAGCTACAGATGTTCGACCGTTACGCCTGCGAAATCCAGAGTCGAAGCTTCACCATCATGTTCGAGATGTACAGTATCAGGATGCGAGAAAAAAGAACTAAACCCAGAGCCAAGAAAATCTGTCTCTACACAAGTACACGGTGGCCACGTCACAAAAAACAAAACAAAACAAAAAAAAACACAGCGTTCCTCTATCGCCACGTGTATTAGTACCGAAGGCTCGAGTCTGACTTTTTCTCCCGTCAAGCCTACATCCTGATCTCATTTGGTGGAGTCGGGAGATTTTAGCCCGGGATCTCCTGACAGGGCTGTAAATTTTGGAAGAACACGTAATTTAGAGCGGTGACATGCAGCGCCGGAGCAGCCGGGCCCGGGCCAGAGAGACTGAGTGATTCAGCAGGACGTTCTGGATACCTGACGTTCTGGATCACCATGTGCGCACGTGTGTGCGGGCGTGGGTGAATAAATGCACGTCAGTCAAAATAGTGCAGAGGAAATGAAGCAGTCAATCTGAATCCGTGGTGTTTGACGTGATTCATGATTTCCAAATTAATCAGAAATACATTACAGATGAAATGTCGGTTCTTTTGCACGTCCTTTTATAAATGGATATAACAAATCTCCTAATTGTTTTTCTTTTTTTACAGAAAGATGTTCTTGAATATATAAAATTTCATACATTGTGGTCAGAGTTGCAGATTTAGCTGATTTCCACGGGCCTGGATCCCGTCCTAGGAGACAATGTGGGATAAATCCTGGTTTGATCGGCAGTCAATACATCACTGGGCACACACATGTACACACTCGTTTACACACTATGGATAGTTTTGAAGTTAGCCTAATCCGCATGTTATTTATACTTTGGGAGGAAACCAGAGTACCCAAATGAAAACCACCAAGCACGGTGAGAGCACGCAACAGACACCAAGGCAGGAATCGAACCTGGACCCTGGAGGTGCAAGGCGACTGTGCTAACCACTACGCCACCGTGCCCCCTCGTTATCAATGAGAATCTATTAATGATAGCAGCGCAATCCAGAGTTTCCTCACACACTGATTTATTTGTGACGGCCCGCCGCAGTACCTACACTGACCTCCAAATACTAAGGTTCTTTTTATTATTTAAAATGTCTACGCTCTTAATTTATTTGCACGCAGAGCATTGATTTTTGGAGTTTGGAGCAACAGCGATCAGTTGTTTTTTTATAAAAAAATTTTTTTGGTGACAGAGCTCTCAGCGAACATAAAGGAATCCAGATTTCATAAAAGAAATTGTTAGGGGTGCTCAGATTCATCGGTCGCCGATCATAATCGGCCGATAATTGCTTTGGGAAGTTTGATCAGCAGTCTCTATAATGGCCGATATAGAAAAGCCGATCAGACGACGCAAAACTTGCGGGACATTTTTTTTGTGCGCTGCTAAAATGGCTTCTGGCAATTCTACGTGTTGTGAAAAAGATAATACGTTAGCAATCGGCAACTCATGTAACAAGCCAATTCCATGAGGCGTGAAGCACCCAAAGCATTTTAACACCACGAATCTCATCAGACATTTGAATGTTCGTTTTGTAAAGGAACACGAGCAGTTTTCAAAGTTGGCTAGTGCTAAGAGAGCGGGAGAGCTCAGCAACTCGCGCGCCGCCACTCACTCAACTGCTGCTCATCTCACCGGTTTCTTTTGGTGGCCGTAAATACGGTTCATCATGATTCACAGGAAGTTTTGGCGCTGTGATTACTTTCCATCTTTCCGCGCGAAAAATTAAACATGTTTAATTAAACTAAACATTAAATTACACTAAACATGTTTAATTTTTTTGGCAGTCCTTGCAGAACTTCCGGCGACTCACGACCCACTTGTCTGTTATTTTATTTAATTTTATACAATTTACAGGAAAGTTGTATTTGTCAAGCTCTAAGCTGTTCCTGAATACTAAACAAGCACAGGCTGCTATGTTTTAAGTTGACATGTTGCACATGTTGCTTGCCAATAAATACAGTTGTCAATTCATGATAATCCTCTTCTTGTAATTTCAATACTTAATTGCCATTGTTGTTAGATATAGTTTAATAAATAATGTTATGATAAGGGTTCAAGTAGACCCTGTAATCGGTGATCGGTATCGGTAGATACAGGTTCTAGTGATCGGTATCGGTGATCGGCCCCAAAAATCCTGATCGGAGCACCCCTAGAAATTGTAGAGATTCGGCTCTTCAAATACGTCATTAGCGGGCATGTAAAGAGTCTGGATGCGCTGGAGAGCACGTTAGATTACAGCTGGGTTGTCAAGGTTACCGCTACATGCAAGACAAACCTTACCGGTTAAAACATTTTGAATGAAGTTCTATCCTTAACCGCAGTTTAATTAATGATAAATGAATGTCTCTGATGGTCAGTGTTTATCTCACTGGCGTGACAATGTTGTTTGCTTCAGTTCTTTTTAGCAGTGAAATGTTCTTGCGTGTGTATTTTTTCTAGCCGTCGTGTGTAATATAACTTACAAATATGCTGAGAGTGACGGTAAAGAAAGCAAAATTAGCATTACAGCGTAACGTAGCGGATTACACACACACACACACACAGCGTCGTCATTCTCCTGTGCTTGGTATTGGAGCTCGAGTCCAAAGATAAATCCAACCTTATTTATTTATTTATTTATTTATTTATTTATTATTGTAAGTGAAATTGAGTAAGCATGGTTTGGTCAACAAAACGAACTCTAATAAACAAGTAGGATTTTAATATGTATTGAGGATTCCAGTCTTTCTCATGACAAACCAGAACAGTTTTTTTTTATTGTTATTATTGTTGGTGGCTGTATGAAAGATGCGTCTGTTTATCCTGAACACGTTGTTTTCAATATGTCAATTTCTGAAATATCCAAGGCACACAGCCATGCCAGAGACTCATTGGTCAATGACCAGCGGTGCAAATTTATCATCACTTTTAAAATGTGAAGACTTAGTACAGAAATCATGTCGCAAAAAAGTTACAACTCACAAAATGCTCATCGTATTATTTTTTGGTTATTAGAAACACACAAAAAATGCATATGCATTAAACACAGTTCTTTTACCGCTTCAGCGTTCCTAAAAAAGAAACCGACAACTGAGCGTACCTAACGTCTGCTGTTCTGCAAACCTGTGCACATAAACATGATCTACAAATGTGAAAAGCAAAGCATGCAAGCACGAGCTCCATGGCCAGAATCCATCCCGAGTGCAGATCCCGTGTATTCGGACCAGGCGTGAAAACTCCCGCAGAGGAGCAGAACTCACAGCTTACTAGGAAACGTCAGCATCGTGAATTGCGCTGGGATCCCAAGATCAGACGCAGTATGCGTGTTTTTCAATTCCACGCAGGAGGTTAGAAATAAAAAATAAAAAAAACGGCCGGACAAGGAGAGTAGCTACTGCCATGTCGATGTACTACAGAAGAAAGAACAGACCGCAGCGCTCTGCCTTTTCGCTTACCGCGGGAGACAGATTTCCAAGTCGCAGTGTAAACACACAGCAAAATTCACAAAGCGAAATTAGTTTCTGCTACCGGAAACCAATTTCTTTTTTTTTTTCTCCACACTCAAGTGAACTGGCTTTTTGCCCAGCTAATTTTCTTCACTTCACGGATAAATGCAAGCAAAGGTAAGTTTGACTCTAGCAGGTGCTGGGGGAAAAAAAATAAAATAAAATAACACATATAGTCCAGAATACTGCATAGGAGATCTAACAGGACATTAAAGCTGTTCCTCATGAGATGAGCGCATGGAGACGTCCCTTTTTTTTTTTTTTTTTTTTTTTTTAAACCCCATGGTGTTTCAGCATCGTGGAAGCTGCAGTCTGCTTGCTACGGTAATGAGATCAGAAAGATGTGCATGTAATGGCTCCCCTGCAGTTCAGGCCTTGTGGGAGCGATCAGGGGAACACAGATCTCTCATCAGGTTCCAAGCGTTCATCTTTTCTTGGCCTGCTTTTGTAGTGCATTGGCCTATGGATTCCCTGTTGGTCTGATTGCTCACACATTCCTTATGCACACACTCGCATACGTACAGACACACTAACCTTCTCCTGCACCTGTGTCAGTCCTCACCAAGTCTTTAGCAGGAGAGCCCTGAAGCAAGACCCGCTTAGCGCCAACAGTTTGGTTAATTCATTAAGATGTTTCCCACACACTTGTCAAAAGTACAGTTCAAATCGTTAACAAGCAAGTGCACACACACACACACACACTTCTCTCGCTCCGACCAGAATAACACGTCATATCACGACAACCGGTTTGGGAGCGGCAGTTTAACACTTAATGGTAGCCAGATGCAGGCTGCGAGAAAGCACACCCACGTGAACTCTTTCCATCTTTTCTTCGCCCCGACTCTGTTCGAGCCTCCGAGTTGTGACAGCTTCTAATTTAAACGGTTTCTGCCACGGCTAATAGCATCCTCATTTTGGCCTCAGAGACTTATTATCATACAGGGGGACATGATTGACAGTTGACCTTCACGCAAGTTTCTGAGAAGCCAGAGAGCCTGTGCAGGTCGTCTCGATCGCTGCAGCGACAGCTTATTAATACTAATCTGATAGAATTACTCAGAACCAATTACCGCCTAGGCTCAGGGTGCCGGCGATGGCATTCTGCCGGTGCCGCGGCAGGAACCTTCATGCTCAGTCTCCCCATTAGAACATTCCCGATAGTTAGGAGCGCCGTCGGAGAAGACGCTGAAAAGGCCACGGCTTTAAGGTCACTTAAGTAGAGTGCGCAGCACATTTAATTGCGGGGGAAACGGGGAGACGAATGAGCGAATTGCTCATTTTCTGCTTTGTCTGAAATCTTTATTAGCAAACGCAGTGATATTTGCCAAAATAATTAAGCAGCAGCTGGATTTCACTCCGCTGTATAATCATCATAATCATACAGGTGGCCGCTTTTGAAGATGTAATAAGTTTACAAGATCACAAGAAATCACAGAACGCTAAAACTATTTCATGTTATTCTATGAGGATCCGATGGGATCGCCGCTACCGTAGTTGTACCCCATCCTTTAACTTGGGCATCATCCTGTACCGCCTTTCTAGCACTGGATGTTACGCAAGCGTCTTGGCAGCAGTCTCACCTTTGTCAGAAATGAATAAATTTTAAAAAATTATAATTTTATACATGTTTAACACCAGCAGACATTTGCCTGTTTTTATTAACAGAAACACAAAAGCGAGTACACAGTCATGGCCTGTTATACCTTCTAAAACCACCGATCTTAGCTCACTACTAAAAGCCTTGCGACTGTGAAGGCTAAATCGTACTGATAATACTTGACATTACATTATAAACACCCGTCAAACTCTATCCTGCTGTGGACATGGCACAGAGTTGCATTCTCACACATCTCTGCTAAACTGTGAAAGCCTGGATTTAGTAACATCCTGAAATAACAGCAATTTACTGAACTTTTCATCTGACCTATTACTACAGCGAACTGTGGACAGACTTGTGGATTAACTCAAACTGTCACAGTGTTTCTAACAGAGTCGACCATACGTCGTGTGCACCAGCCTGGGAAAAAATGTACTGCAATATATTTTTTCTTTCTTTCTTTCCATAAATCAAATGTACTTTGCATGTCAACAGATGCAGATTACTAAAACACATGGTGCTTACATGCAAAGTCGGTTTCCCCCCGAAAGTGAAAAAAGTACAGTACTGATTCAATGCAAAAAATTACATCTTGGCAAGTGAAATATCCTTCACTGTAGCCAAACCTATTTACAATGTCTTCAAATACGTTTACAACAAACCAAATATAATAGTAAACTTATTTCTACTCAAAATGTTACTAAAATTGCAAGCAAAAATTTCTTGTTCTTTTGGCAGAGGATTTTGCTTCTTTCAAGAAATAAATTTCTAAAAACTAGCGAAAGTATCTCCCAACAGAACACTTGTATTTTTGCAATTTTAGGGACCATTGACTAAAAGCAACTTTAATAACCTCATATTTAGTTTGTTTTAATCTTATTTTCTGAAACTGTAGATACATTTAAATACATTTCACGATTTTTTACTTTGCAAGTGAAATACTCTTGAATCTAACCAAACCTATCTATAATTTCTTAAAATAAGAAATCCAGGCAAATTTTAGTAAAACTGCAAGTGAAATAAAGTCCTAAAACTAGCAATATATGTCTGATAAGACATTTTGACTTGCTGTTTTACTAAAATTAAAAAAAAAATTGAAATAATCTTATACTTGGTTTGCTGTAATCTTATGTTAAGAAATTATTGATGGGTTTGCTAGATTCAAGACTATTTCGCTTGCTAATTTTTTTTGTTTGTTTTTTGCAGAGTATTAAGTAAAAACATCTTGAATATAGTTAAATTTTAATGTTTATGATCTCATATTTGGTTTGTTGTCATCTTGTTTTAAGAGATTTTAGCTAGTTTGACTAGTTGTAAAATATTTCAATCCAATTCAATCCCATTGAATTTTATTTATATAGCACTTTTAACAATGGTCAGTGTTGCAAAGCAACATTCTTTGCAGTGTGCCACAGAAAGACTCCAACACTCTGATTAGTCAGCTGTTATATAATTTCATTTGAAATGTGATTTAACATAAAATAAATAAAACGTTTATTACTTCTGTTCTTGGCCTAAAACTGTTTTGCAGCTGTGTTTGTTAAACTGATCGATCATCTCCCTAAAGTATCTTTACAAAAAGCCTGGGCAAGTTTAGAAAGTTAATAAAAGAAAGGAATCATGCTTTTACGGAAGGCAGAAAACCCAGTACTCTCTGCTGCGACGGCCAACAGGTTGTCCCAGTCTGCCACCCATATACATCGAACCGAGAGGGGTTTCCCAATAACGCCTGTAATGTTGTGGAGGAACAGCTGAGCTCGCAGAACAGTCCAAGCTGTCTGTCTGACATCTGTTTTCTAGCACTCGGAATGCAAAGAGCTTCCTGCGTAGTCAGTATCATATTGTTATAATGTCGTTGCAGTGCTAAAACAAACTGACACAACAGATGCAATAAACTAGAGGAACACATTTTCTTTCTTGGTCAATAAACAAACCAGAAGTTATTGCTCAAGTTAGATTAATTTAAGCAGCAGGGATTTCTGGGAAAACATTTGCCCTTTACAGATCTGTGTAGTGGATTGTTCTGTCTTTCTCACGAAGTTGCCCATTCACGCCAGTCCCCTGGCATCAGCTGTCAATCCAGAGGGACGAAGCTGGTGGAGAGTGGACTGATGAAGCTGTCAGTACAGTAGATATGGAGGACCCGGTACTCTATCGGGAACTGCATAAGGTCAAGTGTTGCTGGAGTTAACGCTGATAGAGTGACTCAAAGCTGAGAGACAGCGCAATACTCCCTCCAGCCCTCGCGTCTACCGGCAAAAGACCATCAGCTTGTCTCCACCAGTCGGTTTCATTTCTTCCTCCCACTACAGGGTGGAAACCTGACCTTGGATTCTCTGTAGACGAGCAAAGAAAAAGTCCCCGGCAGCTGATGATGCAATCGGCGTTGCTTGCCATGTTCTGGACATGTTCATGGACAGTGGCGCTACCGTGTAAAGCCACTTTTATGGTTTCCTACATGAAAGTTTGAACACTTCAGAGTGTTCAGAGTTGAGGATACGTTTAATTGTTTTTTTTTTTTTGTGTGTGTGTGTGCAATATGCATAAGAACAAGAAATCCAAAAACCAAGCAAATTACTTTGCAAAAAAAAAAGTGACGCTGTAGGCATGGTGTGATAATTAAACATTCTGCAAGAGGCTGGAGAAGAGGAGAAGGGGTTGTGTTTGTACAGAGAGAGATAACATTCCCCAACTGTAACAAGAGTGCGTCTGGTGCTTCCAAACAATATTGCTTTAGCACCCGGGTGAATAACAAAGCAGCTCCTTATGCATATTAATGCAACCACTTTGCATAATGTCTGTTGCAATGCTGATGCTTCATCAGTCTTGCCGTACCTTGTTTGTGCCTGAAAAGCAATATAAATAAATAAATATATATATAAACACACACGTGTGTGTGTGTGTGTGTGTGTGTGTGTGTGTGTGTGTGTGTGTGTGTGTGTGTGTGTGTGTTTATATATTATTTTTCCTTTACAAATTGAGTGATTACTCACTCCCTCCCCACCACCATACTCCTCAGTACTCATGTTAATTACACTCCTAACCTCCCCAAAATCTCACACGGGTATGACTTTTCCCCGGCATACCCCCCCCCCCTCCCCCCCAATCACCACCACACATACACAAAACGCGTATGCATCTTAAAACAGTAAGCCGGAGGTGTACGCGGCGCCAAACGAGCTCCTCGTTACCTCCCCTCCCCTCCCTCTCCGGCTCGAGCAAGCGCTTTCCGAAGAACTACAGCGACATCTGCATGAATCGTGGCTCCAAAGCGCCAGGCGCAAAACCCACTGCCACTGGCTGCCAGCCTGCCTGCCTAACCACCCCCCCCCCCCTCGCCTTTGCCCTGCAGCTTTCCGTATGCGGTATTCATAAACGCTAATTACACACCATGATCACCCTCTCCCTCGCGCCTTTTGCATATGCTAAACACAGAACCTCAGGGGACCGGTACGCAATCGGTATAACCTACTTGGAAGCATCCTTGGTTAAAACTTCTTAATAACAAATTATGAAATTATGTGTAGTTCCCCGAGTTGGAAAAATTGGTAAATGAGTTTCTCATTAAAAAGATAAAAAAAAAAAAAAATAAATAAATTGCATTTTGTTTCCCCATATTATTTAATTTCTTTCCCTTAATTGAATTTCTAATACTTAATACAGATCTGTGGTTTAGAAAATATGTGCGGTTATATATATTTTTTAATTTCACATTCTTTCACGCTATCCTGGTTAACTAGTCAGAGGTCAGATCGGGTGTATCTGGAGACGTCTGTTTTAATTTCGGGCAGTCATGTGTTTCTCTGTATTTGAACAATTCTCGCTCCTAAAAGCACCCGTGGCAGATAAAGACGGGGGAGACAGTGGGTACTCTTGTGATATAAAAAAGCAAAGAATTAATCGGTCGTAATGATTTAACGTGGCCAATCGCAGTCCAGGCATGCGTAATAATTCGTGCGTCAATTACGCACAAATTAGGTGTCTTATACCAGTTGGGTGTGGAATTGGGACAATGTGGTTTTTTTTTTTTTTTTTTTTTTTTACTTTACTTTTGTAGGGGGTGAAGACACAGCAAAAGCTTTAGACAGAATGCCCCCGGGCAATTCCCACACTTCTCCCCACGCGCTGTTTCACTGGTTCCCAACTCGCTGCCATCCCTGGTGCCATCCTGACATCAGACCCCGCACGCTTTTAACTTTTTCTTTTTACAAAGCATCCGCGTTATCCAAAGCATAATGACTTTTATTCAATAGAATATCGCATCCAAGGGTAGTTTGTGTATATCGTTTTGCATCCACTGGTGGTAAAAAAAAAAAAAAGTTTATCATCATCGATGTCGTGACAGTCGGGGTACGTGAATTAAAAAAAGGAGAGAGAGAAATGTAATCCTTTATTTCCTGAGGAAAGATCCTTTACGTTTAAACGATTCCCTTAAAATGTACAAATAGCGTATCCACATAATTTAGATATATTTGTTATACGCAAAGCCTTCATGCCGCTCAGATTGTACAAGACGTTCAATTAATCCGTGTTCGAAAGGTTGAGTGCACCCACTGCTTCGATTTCCACACCCCCTCCTCGCCAGCCACCCCCCCACCCCCCCATCCCAATTAATGTTGAATTAAAACGAATTGGCTGCTCGCTGGAAAAGCGGGCGCTTGGCTTTGAAGATTGTCATCGCATAATGAGTCGCTGTTTCCTTTTTTTTTTTTTTTTTCAATTTGCGCTCCTCCGTTCCCGGCTCTCCGCCGCCAGTCGCCAGCGTGCTTTAGCGATTTAATGATATGCAAATGAAATATGCATAAAACCATTCTGCTGTACGATGATTAAGCACAGAGGACATTAGCGCCGATCCCCATTCCACAGTCCTCGTGTTTGTCTCGTTCTCCATTCCGCTTTGCCCCGAAAAAAAAAAAACACAACGTATCGAAACCTCAACACTAATAACACCCGAGGACTCGTAACTTTAATAACGACGGTAATATCCAATCGCGAGAAATTAAATTCCAGGCAGGGGTTTCTCTCTCTCGGCCATGTTTTGTAAGATCCACACACAGTTCAAGCTGCCATCCTTGGCACGTGAAGGACGTGGCTGCAGTGAGCAGGGAAAGAGGAGAGACGGACAAGGATTTCCCGGGAAGGACTTGGAGGAGACTAGCCTTGCCAAGCATCGCAGTAGCTTTTCTCTGCTTGTTTGCATGTAGTGTGGGTATTATGTGAATGCTGGCTTATGGAGAGGGGAAGAAAATATTCTCCCTTTCTTTTCTTCCTGTCTCCCCATGTCTCCCCCTCTCTCTCTCTCTCTCTCTCTCTCTCTCTCTCTCTCTTTTCCTCCCTCCTTGTCTGTATATTAGCAGTCATTTTTTCCTTTTTTTTTTTTTTTGTAATCCATTTGCATAATGAAGACAAGGCGCAATTAACATCCTGCGGGAATTAAAATACGTAGATCCTCAAAACCTCATTAGCTCCAAATGGCAATAATATCCACATATATTCCGCGGGAAAAAAAGAAGGAAAAAAACGAAACAAAAAAAAAGCGTAAACCACGGAACCACGACGAATTAAAGCTTAAAGCAATTAACAAACGCGTATAACGAATGCTTAATAATCAACGCTGGATGAGATCCCCCTCAAAGATGCCAGCGTTTGCCAAGCCCATCCTGGTGGCAGCCTTGGCTGTGTCATTTTGAAGGTTATGCCAAGGCAGTGTAGGAAGCACAAAGATCTTATAATCCCTCCCTTTGGATGGCTTCTTCAATTATTCATATTCCATAGTCATGCCCCTCATCCCCCCCCAAAAAAAAAAAAAAAATCCAAGACGACGTAGAACTGTAAGGAAAAGTTTGGGTTATCCATTCGTAATTACCATAAGTTGATGACGCTCCATCCCCCATGCTAATTCCCGTTTTAATTGTTGCGCCGCATTTTAACAAATGAAAATGAATTTAATGATACGATCCGATCTTTCTCGTTACTGCGGCGCCCATCCTTGGCTCGGTGCCCCGTGCCCGTATCCCCCTTTTTTTCCTCTTCTTCTATGGACTATGGTGGTTCTCCCCGAACCCGAGAGGTACCGATCCCAGTTGGTACTGTCTTCATCACATCCGTGTCAGACGGTAAACCCGAAACAAAAACAAAAAGCAGGGAGGAGTTTGGCAGTTTCTTCTTTGGGTGGCAAGGTGGGGGCAAAATTAGGGTGCTGAAAAACGTTCCCACAGCCCCCCTGCGCCGTTTGGCGGAGTTACAGGCAGGTCGGAGGGGCGGATTCTGCCTCCATTAAGTGTCTAGCATTGTGGCTGCAGGCTTGTCCCTCTGCCTTTCGTGCCCCCTCCACCAAGTTATCGCTCAGCTGTTGTCTCAGCTGTTTGGCTGTTGTGCCATCCCCCTCATCTTCCCATGCTACTTGACAGTGGTGATGTCCAGAGTCTTCGTCCTGAGCCATTCATCTCCCTGGTGATTGCTGTGAATGTAGATAAATCACACACTCACTCTCTCTCTCTCACACACACACACACACACACACACACACACTCACAGGCATGCCCGCTTGCCCTGTTTTGCATGCCTACCTCTCCGTCATAGCTTTGCCTGCTACTAAGGTAGAGTTTTTTTTTTTTTGCTTTCAATTGTTTTTTTTCCTCTTTCTTTTTCCATGTCATTTAAAAAAAGTTGATCGTGGCCGAGCGGGCGAAATCCGCAGCCCAGGATCAGACGCGGGTTTTCCTTTTAACGAGTCGAGAATAATTAACGGTTCGTTAAGAGCGAAAAAGCATAAATTAATCCCCGTCTGTCAACCTGATTATAATTTTATGTGCTGCTTCATTAGCATGCATCTCCGTGTTTGCTGATTCTCTCTCTTTCTTTTTTTATGTGGCTTTTGTAAACAGCTGCTCTTGCCCTTGGCACAGTCCCTCAGGTCCCCCTCTTTTTTTTTTGGTCCCTCCTCTTGGTGCAAGCAAGCGATTGGCAGCCTGGCAGGATCTGCAGCAGCAGCAGTGCCCATGGTAGATATTCCTCATCACAGCGCTGAGTGGCAGGCGGCTTGCCGAGGTGGTACTTTGTGAGGAGAAAAATACTGTGGTTAACGAAAAGGAGGGGTTTGGCACGGCTTCGCAACCCACCTCTTCTATATGCCAGCTTGCCGCGATTATTATTATTATTTTTTTCCCTTCATTGAGCCCGTCACGCTAATTACCGTCGTAAACTTCTGTGTTTAATTAGTCAACGATGGCATTTTAATGTCTGTTTGTTTTCGATTTTCCTTATCTTCGACACCCGACCCGCGACGGCCACGGGATCTCCGTTTACCGTTTCCCCCCACTGCGTTTCCGTTCTTTCCATCTTTCCTCCACAGATGCCATAGCAAATTGCCAGCCATCTTGTTCCGTCAACACGGGTGTATCGTGTTGGCCGCGTGCCATGGCATAATTCAAAAAAAAAAACAAAAAAACAAAATGTCGCCTCAGATCTGAACAGCAGAGTCTCCGGAGAAGACGCCGCACAAAGCCAACCTTCCGAAGCCTTCTGCAGCTGCACCACAGATGCCAACGGGGACGTTGGCATGGTGTCTACTGCCTAGCTGCCTGTCTGGCACACAGAACAGCACCGAGAGCGGTAAAGAGAGGGAGGGTCTTCATTAGGTCCCACCCATTTTGCCACTCTTCGGACAGCGCCACCAGCGAGAAACTTTTTTCCGTCATCGCTCTCGCCTTGGTCTCCGTATCCTTCGTACTATTTCTTGAGAGGCATCGTTTACCCTGGCTCGGCTTTCAGATGCGTCGGGATTCATCTCTACGCCCAAGTGCCAGACAGACAGACACTCGGCATGTTACCCGTACTTGTGTTTCAGTTCTAGACGTCTGTATTCCCGTAGTGCCCGTGACCGTCTGATGGATTCGTTTTCTCTTTCTGATTGGAGTTTCCACTCTCTCACAAGCCGCCATATGTCTCATATTGGCCGTGTACCAACCACAACCACAAAAAACAAAAAAAACCCCGCTCGTTTAACAGTTTGAGCCAAATGACGCCGGTCCCTTTTTTGGGTACGTTTGCCCGCCCACCGTCTGCGCACGAAACGCCAGTCCGCCTTGGCGCTACTTGTGAATGGATGGCACCGTGCCAGCTTTTTTCCCTGCCATCCACATTCGCTGCTTGTTTCTCTCGCTTGCCCACCCCTTCTCCTCTCTGTCTTTTCTCCGTTTTTTTATTTTATTCGCACCCGCCCCTTTCGCTATTTTCAGCTCTTCCTCTAATCACCCCCCCCCCCCCCTCAATACATACACACACACACACACACACACACACACACACACACACACACACACACAATCACCCACCCCCTTTTTTTTTGTTCTATAAGCTTGACGTTAATTAACGTACAAGGTTAATTGATTCCAAGAGCTGAACGGTGCACCAGCTTTCACCCCTCGCCGTCCTCTTCAGCCTGGCATCGCCATGTGTCCGGCTCGCCTCGCCTTGCCCCTCTCTTGTAGGTTGGTGCTATCGGAGTGGCAGAACCTTCCTGCCGGTCCCGTCCTCGCGCTGGTGGAGGAGTGAGGAGTACGCACGGGGAAGAAGGAGTTTACTGAACTGGAGCTGATTGTAATTCATGTTTTGCTGTCCGATCTCTCCGCAACGGCGTTTCCGTTATAAATAATCAAAAATCCTCCTCGTTGCCACACTCCCACCTCTCCCTCTCTCTGTCTGTTTTCCCTTATCATGAAAGTTTTTTTTTTCTTATTTATTTTTAAATATAGTTTTGTTTTCATTTTTTTATTCACCCTTTCAGCACTACTGTAACGTTTCTATTATAAGGAGGCAAAAAGTTTTTAAAGCAGGATTTACCGCAGTGAGCACCATATGAACATCTACATCGTAATTATCTTTTGTCTTCCGTGATTAGCAGTCGCTCGATGAATTAGCTTGAATTAGCAGTATCGATTGAACGATTAGCGCACACATCAGATTTTTTTTTTTGTGCTGCGTATGCCGGGTTTTTTTTTTTGTCACAAGAAACCGAACTGCTTTTAATTATTTAATAACAAGCCAAATCTCCCCCAACCCCCTCTCCACCCCAGACCAACTGCCAACCGCTGTTAATTAGCCTGGCAGCCGCTCACACAAATGTGAAAAGTAGTACAGATTCATTAAGAGCGAGAACCGCAATCATGTGCATGCGTTCTACACATACACACACACACACCTCCCATCTTTACTGTTCTAAAAATTTCTTAGAAAACGTAACAATTTTACAGGATAATTCTTTTTTTTTTTTTTCGTCATATTTGTTTTCTCTGCTGCTTTCACATTAAGGAGTTAGAGTTCTGCCATCAGACGCAGCAGAGGCGTCGTGGGCGCTGGCACCCGACTCTCTCCGGGGTTCAGTTTGACGTTCTTTCCACTTTCTCTCTCTCTCTCTCTCTCTCTCTCTCTCTCTCTCTCTCTCTTTCTCCATTTTTTTTTTTATTATTAAATAAAAACGAGCACGAGCCAACTGAGGCAACAAGAGGAATCCATTATGCAAATGGACTGCTATTTGCATAATGTCTTATGCCAGGAATATGCAAATGAAGCGGATAATTTATGAGCGCCTGCGTCTGTCTCAGAGTGTTCCCATAACTTACAACGAGAGATTTCTTTTTTTTTTTTTTTTTTCCCCTATTTTCTTGCTTTTTCTCCTCCTCTTCGTACTGGCATGGATGACATGCACACGCTCTTCGTCCATTCCTATACAAAAAAAAAACAGGAGTACGCATCGTGTTTTTACAAAGGATGCTGGGGGACAGGCAGAGGAGCACATGGGGGGCCAGAAGGAGGGGAACGCGGAAAAAGGGGGCACGTAATTCCTTCTCTTCAAAGGCGACGCGGCAGAAGCTAATTTTTCGAAAAAACAAAAGCGGCGAGACAAATTAATTACCGCCACCACCAAAAGGAAATTCGCTAATTTAAAATGCAGTCGACTGCCATCCCTCCATCCCTCCTCCTAATTTTCATTTTGGGGGAAGGTTTAAGCTGGCTTCCGCCCTGCTCCGTCGTCTTTTGCCCGTCTGGCTCGGCGTGTGTGCCCGGGCATCATTTCCAGCTTTCTTGTGTTGCCGATGCTGAAGTTGGTGAAGGAGAGAGAGAGGAGGAAAGAAGACGGAGTGCGTGTAAGAGAGGGAGAGAGAGAGAGGTGGGGAATGAGCGCCAGCTTCATCGGGTAATGTAAAGGCATGTGCGTGTCTGTATACACTCCTCCAGCGCCCGGGAATGCCAGCGCGCCACCCTGACTCGCACCCCAGCACCCCACGCTTCGTTTTCCAGGAGTCATGCCGCCTCACTCGTCTGCGCTCCTCCTTCCTTCTTTCCTTCCTCCCTCCTGCGACTCGGCTCGTTCTAATCGCCTGACTCTTTTGCATACTTGATCTCAGCCTAATGTGACACACCGTTTGAGACAAAGCAGGCTCAGAAGATGTTGTGATTTGAAGAACAAACGCTTTCTCGCCTTTGAGTTTCTTTCATTTCTTTCAAAGGCCTCTTTTCTTCAAATACCGGATCCTGTTGACGACGACTTCTTGCACTTTTTTTTTTTTTTGTTGAGCTGATGGAGATAATTAAATTTTTTTTTCCCAGACGGGATCGTCATCAATGACACTGGACTCACCCGCTCGCTTCTGGGCACTGATGCCACCGAGGCATGACGAGCTTTACATCTGTCACGTCATGTCGTGTGTTTGAGTGAAGAAAGGGTTTGGGAATTACTCATGCCAGCACATGGAGTTCAGACTGGTACTAAAGGATGTATATTTATTTTTTTTTAGCTATAGACTTGACCAGGACTGTGACCTCTTGTGATTTCCTCGTCATGTTGCTCTACTGTAGCTTTATCTTTGCTGCCGAAACCTGCTTTTTTAAATGCAGAGCCAGCGTCATTATCTTACATCTGCCTAATTTCGCTTTGAGATCCTAATTCATTTGCGTCGCTGTGGGGCCATTTGGAGCCGTGTGCATGTGTTTTTGTAATTACTTAAAAAAAAAAAAAAAAACATTTTAATCATCATCAAACCCTCATCTTAATTATTCAGATATAATTTGCATACCGATCATTTTCTGGAGACAGCGAATGTTTGCGAAGATAAATATTCCCGAATGTTTGCGAATACACCTCACTGTTTTTTATAAGCGTGCTCAACGTATCTGTTGTATTTAGAACGTCACTGTTTGTTGATCTTTTATATGTTTAATTGTTTATGCATAATTTTCTTTCTTTTTTTATTTTTATTGTTGTGATGTTAATAACGAAACCAAAGAGAATGAAGTGTCTTTAATTCTACTTCATTTGAGAAAAGAAGATTAAAACCTTAAAATACCTCAACATGTTTTTCCTTTTTTTTTAATTTTTTTTACTGTTTTCTTTTCTTTTATGCTTTTGATAACATAAGGGACAAAGCACAAGGTCGGGGAAAAAATATTAGCGATGCGGGAAAAAGAAGGTGAGTGAGGTGTATAAATGCTGTGTCACTGATAGTTTAATTCGAGTCAGCAAAAAAAAAAAAAATCGACAGGAAGAGTTGTACGTCACTGAAGAGAGAGAATTCATGCAAGATTTATGAACTAAAATCTTTTTTTTTTTTTTTGTTAAATGCAATTTAAAGCATTGCAGTGTTCTGCCTTGTGCTTGGCAACGTCCCCAGAATATCGTAGAAATATTAATCGACCTAAACTTTATGAAAAATAATAAAGGATTTATTATGTCAAGATTTGCGCAAAAAATGCATAATCCAACTTTAGTTGTGGATTGAAAAGTCCATGTTGGTACTTATTAGAATTTTGTAATAATAATAATTTATTATATCTCAGGCCACAAGTAGTTTTATATATAGATAGATCGATAGATACTTCATTGATCCCGAAAGAAAGTTCACTAGTAGCTAATTAGTTGTCGTTTTCTGTTAGAAAGGATGGTGATTAATATGGTCTGTCATTAGTCTTTAATGAAGATCACAGGTCATGCGAGGCAGCGGAGACGGTCATTCTGCTCAAAATCTCTCATTTGTTTGCGAATGAGAAATAATCCTGATTCCTGATTATAAACTCTGAGATCTTGTTACTGAGTTGTTTCAAACATTGAGTTTCATACAGTCCTCAGGGTTGAACTGGTATAATTTTTTCCTTAAAAAAAAAACAACAAAAAAAAAAACAGAATCCAGTAGACAGATGGGAACACGCAAAGTACATACAAACACGTGGAGATCCGAGAGACGTGACCTGTTTTTTATGAAACACTCAGCAGTATTAAGAGGAATTGAACTTTGTTTCCCGGTTGCACAGTGCTGTGTTGCTAGCACACTGGCTTTTGGGCTGAAACTGACATGGAAGATCATGTGACTCATGCAGTAACCATAACAACACCACCACCGGATGATTAGTATTATTAGTGGTAGTGGTAGAAGTATCTCACATTTGGTCTAAATTTGGTGAGAGTCAGCTTAGCAGAACATTACTGCAGGTTTGAGAGAAAATTCCCAGGCGTCCTTCTGCATCTAGACAACAACAGTTGAACGACTTTACTGTATGCACCAAAGACCAGGAAATGAATATATTTGGTCCAAAGTCTTTCAAAAGGTGCCAGGATGCCTTTAAAAAGGTTTATACCCTAAAAAAAAACTATCAAATGAATAGTAATTCATAAAACAAAGTCAATAACCAGTGTGATGGTAAGGAAATGAGCTGCTTAGTTTTACTGAACATCCTGCAGAACCACACACAGGCCTGATTCTTTACTCGCAAAACCCACAAGTTTTCATTCTGGTTTTGTTTTTTTTTGTCTGAAAAGTGCTCTTTTACATAACGCACTGCTTTCTTTTCTTATTTTCCTGTAAGCATAAATTTCTCGGAAGACTAATGTTCGGAAATCAGAAATGTTTTTTATTTCTTGTATTTTTTTATACAAACTTTGTTTATGCATGTTTATTTAAGACTTCATTATTAAGTTAGTACAAACAAGAAAGAAACAAGCAGTCTAAGTAATGTACCATGTCAAAAAAAAAAACTAACTATGCAGTTAATATGAAATAAAGATATATAGGTAGAGATATGACTGTACATAAAGAGGAGACTGGATTTTCTTAAAAAAACAAACAAAAAAAAAACAGACTTAAAAGTGAATTCAACATATATTTGTGATACATTTTAACATTAACATATTGACAATTAAATTACTCCTTAAAATTAATGTATTTCTCATGTTTAACAGCTCTGAATAGCAATAGTGTGTATATACATTCCTACTTTATCATTCTATTACCTTTGTTTTAATTGAAAAAAAAATAAATTGTTTAATAATGTTCTTTACGTAAGAGAGCGTGCTCTGCTTACACAAAGCCTAGAACATAAATGCAATGAAAATATTGCTTGTGTTTATTTCCTTTCCTTTCACTTCCTTTCCTTTTCAAATTTGTTGCTTGGAGAATCATAGGAAAAAAGTTGTTGCACCAAATTCCACGCCAATATTTTGGACGGATCCTAGACAGGAATGGTGTGCTGAGGAAATGTTTAGGTTTAGGCTATACTTAAAAAAAAAAAAAAAAAAAAAAAACTTTTGCAAAAAAATATGCAGAGTGACTGAATTTTTTATCTCACTATAATTCTAAACAGGTGAGGATCCAACAGTGGCGGGGTGGTCGTGCTGGGGTTTGAACTTGGGACGTTTCGATCAATAGTCCAACATCTTAACCACTGAGCTAACCTTGTGCAAGTTCAAGTCTTCATGCTCCAAAGTATCTACAGTTAATGATATATTATTTCCTTTTTCTCTTTTGGCTTTTTGGTTTTTCTCATTTGTGGCTTGAGATACATTTTTCAGAAATTGGTCAAGAAATATAATATATACCTCAGGTGCTTTTTCTCTACATTTGAAGTTGACTTTACAGTTTGGACGTCTCCCATTGTAATCTGGAGGAAAAGTATTAGAAGATTTGTTTGATTTGTTTGTACAGTAGTGTAAAACTGAGACTTTGTGATAAATAACTTTAAAAAAAAAAAAAAAACCCTGACACAGAATAAACCTGCATTATTCTGCAGTTTTTATATTTTTAACATACTTGGCACATGATATCTAAGACCTAAAGATATGGATGAGATTTATGATCATTTTTACGTTTTTGAACAGTCCATATTATGAATTTAAGTAGAAAATTAAGTATAGATGAAGTTAAGGTTTAAAATGTTTTCATAGAAACATCGATTTTATGTTTTGTCTTCTCACTACAATCATCCTCACGTGCATTTTTCCTCCACAATGATTAGAATACACAGCGTTTAATTAAAATGGGTGCATGTGTACAGTTTAAGTACAGTTTAAGCCGCGTGATGAGTTCCAGCGGTGATTTAGGCAGTTCATTTTAATTAACTCTCCGGTTTGTATGGATTCCCGTCCATTTGATCGCGGCAGTCAATCGGGATCTGGTTTAAGCCTTTGAAAATCTTTTCCTCAAGGCGTTAATAGTGTAAAGTAATGGAGAAATGCAAATCTAATCACCAGTGGGTTTAACAAAACACGGCGTTCATCGACGTGTGGGGAAAACGTTGCCGTTTGATCGGGTTGAACCTCAACCTCTTAAACAGTTCTTCAACAGTTAAAAAAAAAAAAAAAAAAAAACGAATTCCAAGTCTGAGGTTATTCCCTCGAGTATTTTACTGGATTTTTTTATTGAACTTTATTAGCACCAACAGCAATGTGCTGAAGCATTAAAATAATGATGCGTATCGCAGAATCAAACTGCATACATCAGCATAACAACCGAGTTGTTAAAAAGTGCTCAAGAAATAAACACTATCCATGTTTTCAACTATTTATTTTTAAGCTTTTTCCATCTGCTTTTTTAAAATTATTTATTCTTGCTCAGTTTAAAATGGTGTGAGATTCTTAAAACCTGCTGTTATGCAAACTTTAATTGTAAGAATTTCTAGTACTAGGTTGTTTTTTAAAAACTTTCCTTCTCTACCAAGAAATCCTGTGCAATATTTTTATTCTATTCTATATATATATATATATATATATATTTTTTTTAAACCATCCACATGAAACATTAACAAACAAGTGTTTTGTTGCACGGCCCGAACTGCTAGCGCTAACTGTTTCGTACTGAAATCTGTGAAGATCCAGTTCCATAAAATTTCTTCGAATCAGAATTTTTATAATCTACTAACACGACTGAATCAGGATATTTATCTTTTAAGGTTTAAGTGATCATTTTATTCCAGTGTGTGGTTTCACTGTGTGGTAAATAATTTACATAAACACGTGATTAGACACATTAACCCACAACATGCAACACAAGTTGCCGAGCTACAGGCTTTTTATTATTTCTCTTTTCTTCCTCTTTAAAAAAAAATAAAAAATTGAGTGCTTGGTTTGATCCTCTGCATCCATACCGTGTCTTGCCACTCGACGACCTCTTCTGAAAAACGCATGCAAATTAATCTGTGCTTGTTTTCCCTTAAAATAAAAAATTGCCAGTGAAGAAGAGTGAAAGAGCGGCGCTGTACTTGACACTTACTACATCGTAGCTTTTTTTTTTCTTTCTTTAAATATGCTGTATTTTTTTAAACAAGGTTGTGAACTTGCAGACAAATAAACCAAAGGAAAATAAAGCATTACAGTATTTGAATAAAATGCACAAGACTAAAACTAAATCCTGGTAAAGCTGTTTTAGGAAGTATTACAGAACAGAGATCAGCAATTAGATTTGACCTGGGATTGGTACTGTTTGGGTCGCCCTTCAGTACTGTATACACTTTAACGCACGCATGCACGCACGCGCGCCCGATTATACTTCAAAGTCTGAATATTATTGATCCAACAATTACGTTTGTTAAATATCATTTTGCTAGTTAATGCCATTCTCTGTGTGCAGATTTATACACACAAAGCAAAGTATTGCATCACATGGCACACAAGCACACACACATGCACTGGGAATTTTGGGAATCTGCATGTCTTTGAACTGTGTGAGGAAACTGGAGTACCCAGAGGAAACCCGCCAAGCACAGGGAGAACATGCAAACTCCACACACACACACCTCCCCCAAGGCGGGAATCGAACCCCCTGACCCTGCAGTTGCGAGGTCACACTGCTATAACCACTACGCCATCACAACCGGTCATCATCTGAGCTGTTAAATGAATTAAACGGTTATTTTAACTATTATCTGGGAAAACTCATTCACTTTTTTATTCAAATAATCATCATTAACCACTTAATCCTGGTCAGGGTGAAGTCAAGGCAGATCCACAGCCTCACCCCCAGGAACAGCTCACGTTATGTATGGAACACCAGGTCGTCACAGGGCGCCGCGTAGCCTAGGCTAGTGAGAGATTGATTCCTCCCCCACAGATTGCAATTTTCCAATTTAAAATATAAAACTGAGTTAATCGTCTGAAACCATTAGTGAGGGGAAAAAAGAGCAATTCCACCATTTCATGTTTAAAGGTCAACTACTGTAAAGAATTCACGTTTTGATTGCTTTGCTCTCTAATGTACATGCAAAAAAACAAACGAGCATAAAAAAAAAAAAGAAAACGCATCCCCAACAGTGTATGCACATTAAAACAACAACAAAAAAAAAAGGTTGGGCATGCAACAGTCGATTCTTTGGGGCTTCTCCACACCATAACTCTCCCGGATGTGGGAAAGACAGTGAAGCTGAAGTTGAAACTCATCAGAGAACAATACATGTTTCACATTGTCCACAGCCCAAGATTTTCGCTGCTGGCACCATTGAATCCGACATTTGGAATCTGCACGAGTGACTAAAGGTTTGTCTATAGCAACCTAGCCATGTACATTGACCCTGTGGAGCTCCTGACGAACATTTTTCCTGTTTTGGTGGAAACAGGAGAGTTGAGGTGCACATTTAATTCTGCAGTGAGGTGGGCAGCTGTGGTTTTATGTTTTTTGGATACAATGCGGGTTCGCACCCGGACATCCCTTTCAGACATCTTCCTCTTGCGTGGTTCTTCCTTCTGGGTGGTATGCTGACATTACACCGGATACCGTGGCTCTTGATAGATCACAAAGACTTGCTGTCTTGGTCACAGATGCTCGGTCACAGATGTGTTTCAGTTTCATTGTCTAACCACTATATGGACTGTGTGTATGTATGTGTGTGTATATATATATATATATATATATATATATATATATATATATATATATATATATATATATATAAGTAATTTTAAAGTTTGCGTTTGTTAAGATTGTTTGTTGAATTCAGCCACACTGTAAGGCTAATGTTGCTAACCAAAGTTTGCATTGCAAGAAACTAACTGAATTTAAAGGGTAAAAAATTCCCAGGATGCTAAATATTTGTGAACCCCTCTACACCATATGGCCAAAAGTGTACACCTGAGCATCATTTGCATATGTGCTTGTTTAAAAACTCCCCATTTTAAATTTATTTGTCCTATACTGTACCTATTGCACTCCTCTTCTCGGAAGGTTTTCCACTAGATGTTTAAAAGTGAATGTTGGGATTTGTACTCATTCAGCTACAAGAACATTACTGAGCTCAGGTGCTGATGTTGGAATGTCGAGGAAGATAAAATTCAAGGTGTTCAGTGGGGTGGAGTTCAATCTGGTCACTTGAGAGGAGAACGCTTGAGTTTGCTTGAGTTTTTTCTCCTTCTCATATCACAGATAGGAAGCTGAAGTCAGAGCGAAGAGTCGGCCCTGGAGCAGACAGGGTTAAAGGTCTGGGCTAAACAGTGGCAGTTTGGCTGTGTTTTAGTTTGAAGCCCCGACCTTCAGTAACCCAGAGTGTTAACCGTTTGAGCCTGTATTGCTCGACGAAAACGCACCATGCCTGCACAGGTTTTGGTGCCTTCTTTCCAAAGACTGAAAAGTGTACTATGAAGACTTTTCTATACAATTCTATGCTTCAAAACTTGTAACCATAGAATATATGGTGGAAGAACCATATATTTGTCAGAAATAGTCAGGTGTCCACATTGTTTTGGTCACACAGTGCACATTAAATGCTTGCACCCAGTGACTCTATCGAAATTCGTATTAATGCCAGACTCGTTTCCACAAGAGCGTTACTTCAAGCCTCAGCCACGCGAAAGACAAGTAAAAGTTTAAAGTCGTATATTTGTGAGAGCTACATTGCCCGCCTGCCTGCTGTTAGTATTCCGTGCTCGGTTCGGAGAGGCGGTGTGGCACACTTTGGCCGGCCCTGATAAAGCTCAAGCACTTATCACACATGATTGATTTGTTTACTCGTCCCAGGCTGGTCCACTTATCATGTGCTTTATCCCTGAAGCCTAAACAGTGATGGGCTACTGCCTCACTCTCGCGCTCTCTCTCTCTCACACACACACACACGCACACGCACATGCACGCACACACACACGCACAGACGCAGTTACTCAGTCACTTACTCACTTTCAATCTGTGGGCTCATTCAGCATGCCATCTGACTTTAAAGACTACAGAGATTTTTTATTCAGGGTAAATAAAGACATTTTGAGCTCTTCATATGTAATATTTCACGATCCTCGAAGTTGCCAATGACATTGTATACTGTATGAAGCCTGGACAATTTATTTGTTGATGAACTGATAAATCCTCTTTATCCCAGCGTGCTGTTCATTTCTTGAGTCAGGAGATGTTGAATAATTTTCTATAAGAGCAGCTCTGATAGAAGTGAGGCTGCAAATCCCAGCTTTGTGTTCATATGTTATTCTTTCTGAAGAATACAGCTCAATCTCTGGGACTTGGACGAAGGCACTTGAACACTTCAAAACGTGCATCTGTGATCATGAGAAGACGCCTGTTGAACAGTGTCGATGGTGTGGAGCAATAAGTTTTATGGCATGACGAGGTCTTTTCTGTATCATGACAGGAATCATAAGAACATCAACCGTTCAATAAATATGAACTTTTATTTCTTGTATACCACATTTTTTCTAGAAAACACTTAAGGAAATGCTGGTTTAGGAAATTAACTTCGAGTTTCATTCCTTATTTATTTGGCACTAAAGAATTTCAAAACCTTTTTTTTTCCCCCAGCACTCTCAGAAGATGGAGACTTGTCAAGATGACTTGCTGCTGCAGCAGCTTAGAAAACTTTCTCTGTCTGAGCAGGAAGCAAAAATGAAGGTAATTACTGCATGACATCACAACAGCTGAACACAGGAGCTGCTACTCACTGCAGGCTGCCACCTGCCTCGAAAAGAAAGAGTGATGGAGGACAAGGAGAATTGATGTCATTTTCAAAAATTGGGCTCAATTAAATAAATTGCACCTGTTTTTCTAGCTAACTGCATTTAGCACTAAAAGGAATAGCAGGAAAAATGTTATTAAGCAGCAAAAAGCTTCTGAGAATGTTGAGCAAATTTAGTAAAATAAATTATTGATAAGGGATTGATAAATAATACTTTAGATTCTATAAAACAGTAAATTATGATTGCAGAATAAAGAAGTAACACTAATAGAATTCATGGTTCAGTTAAATACAGTATGGATGTTAATGTGTTTAAGAGAAATCTTAATATGGTTGGTTAAATCAGAAATGTTTTAAATGATTGTGTAAAAAGGAAGTGAAACACTTGGCTTCTGATGTCAATAAACACCAACTGGAGTTAGCTGTTAGCCAAACCTGGAGCTGAAGCAATGAAATGAGAATGGAGGTGAAGTTTTGAAAGAAAACACTCAAACAATACGACAGTGTTTAGATTTATTTACAGATGTTTACTCAAAGCTTTTTACACTAACGTCATTCCATGTTATTCCATTGTATTTTGTACTTGCTGAAAAAAAAGTTTTTTTTTTTTTTTTTTAACTCTCGTGCATTAATTTTTTGTAAATTTAATTTAATTGTGCTATTTACACACAATATCAGATGATGCTTTACAAACAAAAGAGATCTCAGAAGACCTATGATCATGAGTTGTTGATTTTGGATGTCGCTGTAAAGTGTTAAAGTGATCTCAATTTGTTTAGATATCCATCAGGCCACACTTAGACAAATAGATTTTATTTAGTCTATAAATGGAAATGAGTTGGTCACTCCAAAGGCACAACACAGAATTCTGAATGTAAAAGAAAAAAAAAAGAATCCTAGAGTAACAGCTTGAAGGATCTATTGGAGCTGGTGAGCACCTCTGGTCATGAGTCAGGCATACAAAAAACATTGAACAGGATGATCTCCATGGCAGGACACCATCTGAAGGTTGCCAAAGACCACCTTGATTCTCCACAACACTACTGGAAAAAATGTCAGAATAACACACAGCACTACATACTGTATGGCATAAAAAAATTGAATTGCATTCCATCATGAAAACATCATCCTAATGGTGAAGTATGGTGGAGGGAGCATCGTGATTTGGGGCTGCTCTGCTGCCTCTGGACCTGGACAGCTCGTCACTGTGGAGGAGAAAATGAATTCCCAAGCTTATCAATGCGTCCTGTAGGTTTAACGTCAGGGTGGCTGTCGGCAAGCTAAACCTCAGAAGAAGCTACTATACAACATGAGAATGACTCTAATCATAGACGTAAATCTACTACGGAATGGCTTCAGAGACACAAAATTGGCCGTTTGAAGCGGCACAGTCAGAGCCCAGGCCTCAACCCAATAGAGATGATGTAGAAAGACCTCAAGGGAGCCGTTCACACCAGACATCCTGAGAATAGCGCCGGGACGAGGCAGTTCTGAAAGGAAGAATGGTCCAAAATTCCTCCTCAATGTTGTGCAGCACTGATCCACTGTTACAGGAAGAACAGGGTTGAGGTTATTGCTGCCAATAGTGTTTCAAACAGACATTAAAACTTTAAATATTAGACACTTTAAATGGCTATTTTAAATCTGCTCATTTGGAGAATAAATGTGTTAATTTACTTTCATTAATTAAAGTATTTCACTTCAATTAAATAAATTGTACTTGGTTTAATTTTAATAATCATACCGAACTAAAATCTCTTTCATCCTAAATGAGCAAAATATATATTACGTGACTATATCGGGCAGGGAAGTGTTTCTGAGTCTGTGTCGGCGATATACAAATGTCACGTCAAAATATGTGAAATTATTTCATGATTTGCGGATGCAAAAAATATAATCCTGCCTGTGAAATTTAATAATACCTTTAATTTGGGTAATTATCGTGGTGCTGAAGAATCAGGAACTCAGAATTACACTGATTTCAACGTGGTTCTTCGCTGCTACAAAGCAGACAGACAAACCTCCTTAAAAACATGAACTGTATAGTATGCGTTCTAAATTTAACAAGCAAGAGTGTGTCTGTATAGTAATTAATGTAAAGTAAATACAGGTATAACTCTGGGTCGACGAGAGACTTTATAACATTATAAATATGACATTATAAGGAGGAATTCCAAGTTAAGGAGAATTTTTTTTTTAGCTGAGTGCAGACTTGGTATCATAACGTTCAGGTTGTGAAGTAGTTAATTGTAATATTGTTGATTTATAAAATATTGTTAAGTGTAATTTTTTTTTTTTTTTTTTGCACAAGCGTGAACAGCAGGTAAAGTTACAGTCAGAGATTTATATAAACGCATCATGAGCATGAATGTCATGGCAGTATTGGGCTCGCAATGATTTCGTTGAATCTTCTTTCTTTCATGGGGAAGAATGATTGTACAACACATCTTTAATAGAAAAAAAGCCCCAGGAGTTTATAGCAAACAGTTTCATTTGATTTGGATTTTCTGATATCAACACCGCGTCATACTCATGCTGCTCAATGTCCTGAAATACAGTATATTTTGATTTGCTGAGCCCAATGACCCCCCCCCTCCCCCAACTGCTTGTTGATGTGATGATTGACTTCAGCTGGTAGCTTCTCTGTAAAAACATAAGAAAATTTGTTTGGCATTATTCATCGGCTGGATCAACACACGATACAATGGAAAGTCCAAGGAGCACAGTGGAGATCTGAGGAGGATGGTAGATTTACACGCATTAAGAATGTATCTGGGGGGCATTTCTAAGCAGCTGAAGATTCCAAGATATGTTAAAGCTATTGTTGCGTTACTGGGAGATTGGAACACCTCAACAGTGTTTGAAAGAAAACCCGAACTGTCATCCTCACCGGAAAGGAAATTGGTTGGGATGGTCTGGAAAAACCCAAGAACCACCAAAGGCGCAGGCATGGCATGAACTAGAAGCTACTGCCCGTGTCACTGTCTATAGTCCAGTGAGTGTGACATTACAATGAACTCTGAAAGCCCGTCGTCCAAGAAAGCTGTCTGCTCCAAAATCCAGCCTAACTAAAGAAAAAAAAAAAAAAAACCTTCTGGTGGAAATTTTGGACTAGAGGCATGTTAGGAAGAGTAAAGGTGAGACATTCACCCCAAGAACACTGAACCAAATAAAAAATGTGACATCATGCATTGGAGCTGCTAATTGAACGACCTCAGAATTCTATAGCACAAACTCAAATCATCAGGTAGGTCAATGGAAATTGCACAAAATTGAGTGTTATAACAGGACAGTGACCTCAGCTGGTCTGTGTGTGGAATGGAATGCTTCCTTCCCTGGTCAGTGACTCCCCACTCACTCCCCATCCTTACTGCTCAGCACTTATGCATTTATATGTAATCAGCCAGTCGTGTGACAGCAATGCAATCCAAACAGTCCTGCAGATACAGGTGAAAAGTTTCAGGTAATCTCAACAGCTAACATGAGAATGAAGAAAAGTGTCATCTCGGTGATATTAACCATGGCATGGTTGTTGGTGCTGAGACCCAACTCTAGAATTTACACAGAATGGTGCAAAAAACTGAAATACAGGGTAGACACACCTTCACACCTTTTTTGCATAATTCTGGGTGAACTCTAGATACTGTCGAGTGTGGAAATCCCAGATCAGCACTTTCTGGAATCCACATGATTGATTGATTTTAAATAACTTCATAACTATGAAATGAAAGCATGAGTAAATTCAATGATTTCTGTGTGCACTTGTTAAATGTTTGTGTACATGATTAACTCACCAAGGTTTAACAAGGACATTTTCATCTCTACGTACCAAAAATTTTTTGTGTCTTGTGTACTGGGTCCATCTATTCATCCACCCAAGCATGCTCGTTAGTCCGATGTCTCAGGAACAAATTGCTCAATTTTTGTAGGATTCATACGGCATTATCATTCTAACCAGGAAATTAACACAATTTAAAAATTATAATTTATAATACATTGTTTATGCTGTGAAAAAGTATTTGCCCCCTTCCTGATTCAACCCCACCCAATATTTGTCACACTTAAATGATTTAGACCATTAAAAAAGCTCAATATTATATAAAGATAACCTGAGTAAATACAAACTGGTCCAATCTTTAAGTTTCCTAGCAAACTGAAGCCTTTTTTTCTTATGAGTCTTACAAACAAGTGGTTTTGTTATGGACACACAGCAGTTTAGCCCCAATCGTGTTTGCATCACCTTGTGTGTAGCTGTTTTCCTTGCTTGATTCAGGCCAATAATTTGACCCTTCTGAAACATAGCATCTTTATTTCCGTGAGTGCAGGGAACATGTTCCGATGTGGTCGGTGGCCGAGTCGTTTCCATTAACATCTTTGGACTTGTTTTCTTCTCGTTTGATTGTTTTTTTTCTACTAATACCTAAGAACAAACCACTCAAGCGTCTTTCTCTTCATTATTCTTAAGAATAAAGACACAAACTGATATTTAGATTTTCCTAGTCTCAAAAAAATCGTTTACATTTACATTTCACATGATCTCCAACTTAAGGGGAATCATATAGCAGCGATCTGTGCCATAAACACCTAAGCAAAGAGCTAAATATTTCACAGCAGCTAGCAGCTACAGTAGCAGCTATGCAATCAGAAGCATATAAATTATGGAGAGGTTTTCCATGTGACTTATTCGGATTAGTCTGTATGACTCTTAAGCCCAGCTCGCTCATGATCCAGCGTTTAGCCCGTAGGCTAACTTGAACCTCCGCATGCAGTTTCCATGAAAAGAACACCGAGCATGCATGCAAAGCACGAGGGATAAATCTCTAACTCGAGCACACAAGAATTCATCCTCTTAAGTAGGGTTAGCTGCTAAAGGCGTGGAATTCTTTTCTTTTTTTATTTTTTTTATACACGCACACACCAAAATTCGTTTTTGATTTATGCCTCGCGAAGAGATGAGGAGCGTGCTCTGAAATCGAAAAAAAAAAAAAAGTGCTAAAGCTGATGGTATTTTTAACTGAAAGGCTTAATTAGAGTGTGATTGATGCCTTCAGCTATGAGTCTGGACTCTATCGTCCTAGATGATGGTAGGCTACTAAAGAGGCTATTGATTGTGCTGATTTAAAGCCGCAACAAGCAAAACGAACGGCTTATAAAAGCGCCCAGCTAATTAGTCACTTATCAATAAAATGGGGTTTGATCGAAAGCAACAGTTATCACTGACAAAAATCCTTTATGCTTTGCAGAGGAGAGCAGAGCGAATCGGAGTGAGCAGATTTTGTCGAATCATTAGCCTAAAGCAGTGCAGGTCCGTCATCAGTCATAAAAATTCTCTGTTAGACTGTCAAAACAACAAGAGTAGTGGTTTTGATGTGAGGAATCTGGCTTTAGTCGACACCAGAAAGCACTTACACACACACACACACACACACACACACACACACACACACACACACACACACACAGTGCAGCACATAGGACGGGAGGTCCTTCCTAACATCTGATTGGTAAAGGTGGAAGGCTCAGACTAAATGTCACAGGTTACTCTCCTCACAGGTCACCTTCAGTCCACGTGTGCTCTCCAGAACCATCTGGCCATCCTCTAGTACTGGTTTTCCCTCACACACTTGCTGAAATCTGACCGGTGCCGCTGTTCAATAATATGCATGCGCGCCGAAGAGTCGAACGATCTCGTTATGCGGCCTGGTGTGGGTGTGTAACGATGTGCGGTCGCTCCAGTCCAGCCGTTTGTTCTCATGCCAGGCTTCACACAGGAGGCGCTCTCCGGGATCATCCGTGCCCTCCAGCTCGCTCGCTCTCTCTTCCTCAAATCCATCCCGCTTCGCTCTGGACTTGGCACATCGTGCACGGCGTGCTCGGGCAGCTAAAGGTGCTCGTTAAAAGCTATAACTTATCTCGTGTTTGAAGCTAATGGGAGGAATACTGGCCGCGCTGAAAAATAAATTACGTCTCCCCCCTCCTCTGTCGGCCTGCCCTCCTAACCCAGAGCGTATTATGGCAGCGGTGAGAGAGTATGCATTACAGATCGGGGGCATTAGAATTTATCTGAGCTGCACGAAGCTGACTGATGCATTCGAAAATAATGTACTAGAGCCTGTGCATTACTGGGACCCCATAACTAATGGACAGCTCTCGCACGTGGCCCGGTGCCGTATATCATTCAGCCGGACGGCCTTCTCCTTCCAGAGCAACGTCTTTCTCTTCAGCTCTCTCTCTCACACACAGCTTGTCCGTCTTTTTTGGCGTGACCCGAATGATTGGATGTATTTCGACAACAGCGAAGTCGTGCCCGGTTTTGACTTATAGCACGAAATAAATCAAGCTTTTATTCTGACGCCTTATTGAATCGTATCAGTTGCGTTACACAATGCCATGGCCCTTGAACAATGCCAAGTTAAAGGTGGGGTCAGCGTTTTTTTTTTCTTTTTTTTTTTTCGAGCATGTTTTGTAATATTCGGCGAAGTTCTTCCCACATGTGGGTAGCTTCAATAAAATGAAATAAATAATAATAATAATAATAATCTGCCCAGATGAGATATTGTTGCCAGCAGTGCAGTCTGGCCAGAAGGCAGCGAGAGATAGGATGCTAATAAGTTCAGAAGGGAAGAGGAACACAGCACCCCTGGGATGAGGATAAAAGACTTTTTTTCCCCTTTTTGTTTATGCTTTTTAAAAATAATAAACAGCTTGAAAATTAAATCAATTCTGAAATGTATAACAAGTGAGAAGTGTGCTGGTTTTTTATTTCGCAAAATTTAATCTAGCTTTGGGAGACAGGAGAGGATTAGGATCTGAGAAGACTCCCTTCTTTTGATTCTCATTACCTCCTGCTTGCTTAGCCTTGTTAATAATTGGAGCTCTAAGGACTAGAGGTCTGTTTTTTTTTTGCTTCGTCTCCACCCACCCGGTCCGTCACTGTGGTCCAAAGGTCCCGAGGAATACCTGAGCTTGCAGCTGCTCATCTCTGATGATAAAAGACCCAAACGCTCAACTCCTCTTTGTCCTCTGCCTAATTGGAAATTCATAGAATAGCTAATGAAATGAAACTCGGATGATGTACGCAGGGTTTTTTGTGCTACACGTCAGCGCGTGGCATGCTAGTCCTGTGCTGAGTTCCTGATGCTTAAGTGGATCAGATCCCTGTTATAAAAGCGTAATATGATTAATAGTGTGCGTGTGGGTAGAGGGAATATATAGAACGGTAAGTCATGTGAATAAATGAAAGTCAACACACAGCTGTTTTTTTTTTTGTTTTTTTTGGGTCATCCTACTTAAAGTGTACTTTTTGTCAGATTACTGCATGAAAGGACGTAAAAAGTAGGAATCGCCATCGGTTCTGACGATTTGCAAGTCAAGAAGCTCGTTATTGTTTTCCTTTCTGGTCATGCGCAGCTAATAAAGCGAGAAAATCAGGAAGCGCATGCTGATCTCTAAAGCTCTTGTATCGTAAAACTTGGAACCAACAAGCCTCTTTAGCTAACGCGTGACCATTGAGGCTCGGGTTCCAAAAATGTATTATTCGGCTTTGGCTTTGAGCGTCCGGCGTCTGAGCGGCGGTTATCCTTCTGAATAAGCTCGCCTCTGAATAATGGCAGGTTGAATCAGGCTGGAGAGGCACCGTAATAAGCCAGTGTAAAAGGCTTTGCTGGGAATGGATTTAAACAGAGAGAACCGCTGAAGTGGTGACGACGGACAGCTATCGGATAACTCGGCGCCGTTAAAAGGTCGGATGCGCGGCCGTCCCAATTTTAGCTAATCCCCGCCGCGTGATTGTCTCTTGAAGTGCTCCCGTGCCTCATACATTCATTAACAGTCCACTAGAGAATTTATTTGATTATTTTCTTTATTTCCAACAAACCCCATCACCACCTCCACCACCACCACACACACCCTACACTACATGGCCGTAATGTAATCGGTAATTCCCTAAAGAGCACCCGTTAGCTTGATTCAAAGAGTGCCTTTTGTGGTAATATTTGTTTATTTATTTATTTATTTATTTATTTAAATGTCCCAAACTTCCACCTTCCAACCCCCACATCCGAACATTTTACAGCGAAACCAAGACCTCACTCCAGACCCTCACCAAGTTTCGGCCTTTTGACATAGCCTCCGTGTAGGTCTCTCATAGAATTTTTAATACCGGGTGATTATCGTTTCAATTTCACACCAAAGAAGAAGGACGACCTCTGGCATTTGTGCGAAGGCCGAGACTCCAGGGCACCGCAGGCTGTCTTGAGCCTGAACACGTCTTGTAGAGAACGGTCTCAGTTTTTTGTTTCCTCCTGCATTGATGCTTTATAAGCAGAATAACATTGCTTGTTGCTTTTGTACAGTTTGTCTGTATAGTGGTGAGTGTGTTAATATCATTTTAATCCATCCTGGTGGTGAAATTTCTTATTGTGAAACGCATTTTCCCATAGGAAATAATGTAAATTACAGTATGATCCTTCCAGCCACCTAAAAATATTACAAATGTAACCAATTTCCAACACTGTAATCATATTTCTTGCATTTAAAAACAAGCTAAACATTTTTAAAAAAAGACATGAAAGACAAGAAATAAATAGACATTAAACCTCTCTTAAGCTTAATTTATGATTCCTCTCGGCACCGGCTGCTTTAAAAACCAAAATGAAAGCGCCTCACTTTTCTTCTAGCTATTCTTGGGACCCGTGGTGCTATGTCCTCACTAAATCTAACACAAAATGCAGAAAAAAAAGGTAAACTCACTTTCTTTGGCTTTCTACTCCGTTAATAAAGGTTTGTTCATCTTTGCTCTTTGTAGGTTATAATGCGAATGTTCACAAGGCTGGGCGTTTGTATGCAGAGGTACCACAGTAATAAGATTAGCATTCTTAAAAAAGCAAGAATTATCCGTAAATTTTTCAGCGTTTCTTTAATTTTATCTGTGACATGTATGCACCGAGCACACTGTTAATAGTTCTCTCTTGCACACTGTTATTCAGATTTGGGTATTCAGCACTACTGCCATGGAAAGTTTATGAAAACAGTGTCGGGTCTTACTTTATTAAGCGCATGTCTGATCATGAACTTGAGCCCATTCTTGTTTTGTCTGCTCAAGTGAAATCCCTCCCCGTTACAGGATACTGATTTACTTTCTGGATTAAAAAAAAAATAATAAAACTGATCTTTCATGTGATTTTCCCAGATGAATTTAACAATAAGTTAAGCAGCAAGTTCCTGTTAAGTGTTATTAGCTGCGCCTTTTCGTGCACCTCTGTTTTTGACCGAGTTCATGTGATTCAGGCAAATTTAAAAAGCTCCACCAGCTTTTGAACGCAGCATAAACCCAGTTAGTTCTGGTTTTGACCCTCGTTTACTTCCTTGTCCATGATTATGGGTAGAGCTAATTTGATTTGCCGCGTATCTGTGCCTTAACCAAATGCCTGCGAATAAAACACTAATTATGAGTTCATGAACTTGTGTCCTGCGTCTAAGTACCACACGTTGCAACTAATATGTCAAAATGAAATGTATGATCAGGGCTAGCTACTGGTGCGATATTTATATGCGATATATATATATATGTATATTTGGATTTTTCCCCGATTTTCTCCCTAATTTAGTCATGTCCAATTCCTACCCGTCACTAGGGGGCTCCCACATTAAGGCTACTACAACCACTCAGTCAGGAGGGCTTTCACTTGCATGACGCAACTGATTGGCTGTAGAGCCGTGATTTAATGTGGGAGCACTAAGTACCTCTGATCCCACCCCTCTGAGAGAGCTCGGCCAATCAGCTCGCAGGCCTCCGGGTGCGAGAGGTTACAGCATCACCCGGGATTCGAACCGGTGATCTCCGGATGATAGGGCGAGCGCTTTACCACTGCGCCACTCGGAGGCCCTATCGATGTATATTTCATCAACCCATTTTAATATTGTAGAAGGAGTAAATTAGCACCCTTTTCCACCAAGGCGGTTCCAGGACCCAGTTTGTAACCAACTTTGTTTTCAAACAGCCAAAGCATAAAAAAAAAGACAGTCCCAATGGCGGCAACAAAACTTTGCTCTGCCAGAAGAAAGAACCGCGTACGTTAGTGGCCCGGGGCGGGATAATCACAAGCAGTTAAAAGTGTGACTGCAAGTAGTTTAAACCGGAGTAGTGTCATCACGTTTAGTGCACTGCGGTATCTACGGCAGCAGTTTAAGGAAATGGACTCAAAATGCAACGGGCAGCTCAAATGCTTTCCAGTAATGATGGTTTGATCCCAAAGACGACTTGCACAGTCAGGAGAAATGCTCGCAAAGCATTATTTTTGTTTTGCCGCTAGCAGTTTTTGCATTGCCGCTAGCATTGCTGGGAAGTCGAGGATGTACAAGGACGTACTGTATACAGTGACTTAATGACGTGACTCTATAGCCTATGGAGAAGTAAAGCCAGTTTTTAGCAGAACATTTATCCGCACTCCATCTGTCGTCAAGCTTTCGTATTCCCTCATTAAAAAATATTTAAGGCTGAGCTGCCAGCCACAAATGCACCACTTTCTTCACTTGAATCTTCTGTATTGAACCAGCTCTGAACCAGCACTAACACCAGACATGACTAGCACCTGGTTCACTTTGGTGGAAAAAGGGTACAGTACAGTGGTTCCTAACCTCGGTCCTCAAGGATCCCTTTTATCCTACTCATTTTTGTTTTTTTCCTGCTCGGCCACACCCTCTTTTAGCTGATTAGTTGAATCAGGTGTGTCAGGAGGTGAGAAAAACGCTAAAATGTACAGAGCAGAGCGTTCCTCCAGAACCAGGTTTGGGAACCACCGCTGCTTTAGGAGTCTGATAAAAGTTCCAACAACTGAAGTTATCCAGAGGAAGGCATTGAGCATTTGAAAGGCATTCATCAATATATGTATTTTTTATATCGTGAAATAGACAGATGTTGAAATAACTGTGATCATGCTGTTCTAGTAGTTCTGTGTTCTGTGAGGATTGGATTGTAGCATATGCGGTGATGTGCTTGGAGAACGGCGAACGTCAGTATGCTAATTAGCATAAACAGTGTGATGAGTTGTTTTTGAGGTAGGTCCTGTAGAAGCAGCTGTGTTTCTGACCTGTGTGTGTGTGTGGGGGGGTGGGGGGTGGGGGGGGGAGCTCACCTGTAATGATTAATAGGATGTTTAGGAACAACTGACGAATTGGCCTTGACTTGAGACAAGGAGAGCAGCTGCTCGTGTCCAGAAAGCTTCCTTTGATTCCCCCCCCCCCACACACACACACACTGCAGTCTTTACCATGTTTATGGCGGATGAGAAGATTCTGTTAATGTAATGTAAATGCCTTTTGTTTATCCGCCAGCCTGTTTTTTTTCTGAAGCAGTCCCATCGCCCGGGCAGAACAAAGCAACCTTTCTGCATGTGTCGTGTGTGGCATGTGTTCAGCTTTTTCTTTTTCTCCCCCTCCCTCCCTCTCTCCCTCTCTCTCTTCCTTTTAATTTTCCCCCGCTCCTTTTCAGCTCTGTGGATGAGGTTGCAATTAGCATGCTAATGACATGATCCAGGCCTCTAAAGATCAAGTCAGTAGGAGGCCTTTCTCCGCATCTGGAGATCACAAAGAGGCTTTTACCGAAATCACTCGATGAAATGTGATGCGTTTGTTCCACGTGTCCTGATTTCTTTCACATACACACACTTGCGTTCTTCCATTATTTTCTTCTCGCCTCTTCTTCTCACTCAATATGCCGCTGAGGCCTGCTCTGTCTGTCTCTCAGGCTTGTTTTGGTTAAGTACATCAAGCACTTTGTGTTTGCATTGTTCTCATTTAAACCGCACAACATGATGAATTTGCATATGTTGCCAGACCTTCTTGGCGTGGCCCGCTTTTACGAGCTGAAGTGGCTCATTTTGGAGCACGTGTTTGACCAGAAAGGTTAAAGATCAAAGAGGCTCCAGATGAGAAGGTGGACAAGTGTTTACTAGCCGTCTATGGTGAAGAGTGTCAGAGCAAGCCTAATGAGGAGTCACTGACAGCTAGGAGTAGAAGAGCGAGTGATGGGGTTCTGCTGCACCTTTAGCACCCTTTGTTTTCCTTGCCGTGGTGAAGAAAATGTTTTGGCATCTGGCATCTCATAAAAAGGGCATATCGATATATTTATATTCATCATTATTAAAAGACTTCTGTAATATATGTAGGAGATCATCGAGATCTCTCTTTGTCATACCTGAGCTGACAGAAGGCGATGATTATGCAGCTCCACTGTGCCAGGTGATCTGTTATATCACCATTTCCACCAAGAAACCACAGACATCATCAGGTAGCCGTTATGATGTAAACATACTCTGGCTGCTGGATTTATTTTAATTAAGATTTTGGAAAGGAAAATTCATCTTCTTGCTTCTCAACACTTTGTCCATCTGTCAGCAAGCTCTCGTATTCATTCATTTCATCATTAAGAAATGTTTAAGGCTGAGTTGTGATCCACGAATGCACAGCTCTCCCCACTTCTTCATCAGAAGTGAATCTTCAGTATTGAACTGTGGGGTACAGAACAGTGGTTCCCGACTACGGTCCTGGACGATCCCCTACCCTAAACATTTTTTTTTATTTTCTCTGCTCGACCACAGAGTCTTCTTTTCAGAAAAAGGCTCTCAAGTAGCTGATTAGTTAAATCAGGTATAACGAATCTTGGTCCTCGTAGGCCTGCTTTCAGGGGACAGGAACTTGTGACAGTCCGATAGAGCGAGATCAGGACTACAGTGAGGATGCCTTAACACCTCGATACAAAGTTTTTTGCAGAGTCTTTACAGTGTGGGCAGAAGTGTGCACTTGTGAATTGTGCAAGATCACAACGCCCTTTGGATAGCAGGGCTCTGTCTTTGTTGTTCTGATTTGTTTTGTAGTCCCTGTGTTGCTTTGGCTTTCGACTGTGCTCGTGTTCAACTTCGGCTTTGCTTTGTCCCTTGGCTGCTTAGTTGCTAGAAATTGTAATTATTTACACTGCTAATGCTCTGTAACACATTGTACTGTATATAATCACCGTAGTAGGAGTGTTGATGCCATTTGCTTTGGGTGTGGTGTTTTGGTCTTATTGTTTTGGAGTAGGAAGATAGAAAAGATAAGTGTATTTCGTTTTTGTTAGGGAATATAGCTTTGCTAAACAGTGTCTTGTTTTATTGTTTTGGCCTGTGTCCACCCTTAAGTTACCTCCTGGTGTTGTTCTATCTCCCGCTATACAGTGGCCACTTTATATATTCTTCTTTATAGCACAATATACCACTGTAAACTTCCAATCTCGTGTCTGTGTTTCACTCCCGCTGTGCGGCATAACCCTAGGCTGGGCCATAACATGCGTTTAATCCGACGTTTAGTCTTCAGCTCTTCACTAAGCGTCTCACTGTAACAAGCACTGTTGATTGTTGAAGCTTTTTCCTGCTAATGTTCCAATACTGGCACTTGAGAATCCCAGAAAACTGATCAATTTCCCACCTGATGGTCGACTTTTGAACTCTTTCTCGGTCAGTGATTGAGGATGTTTCCGTTCCATACTTTCACCTTCCTTAGTGTCGCTCCAAATTTTTAGCAGTTTTGTGTTTGTTTAGCCTCAAAGTGACCTATAAATCATTCAAGCATAAAAAACATGAACCAGTGAGAAACAGGTGCATATGATGACAGCACTGTATACAGAGGTTGGAACGGACGAGAGGGAAAATAAGGTCGCTGCTCAGGTTGTTACATAAACAACCAATTTTCATGGTTTGTCTTTAGACACTTTGCAGCCCGTCACAGAAATTATTTTTTTTCCCATTTCTGTAATTTAATCTACATCATTTCATTTAGTTGAAGAAATGAGTTTGGGGTCCAGACCTGTTGCACAGTGTACTGTACGTCTCTGGGGTGTGGTATAACGGTATAGATTTAAAGTAAAAATCTCTTGAGAGATATTCAGTATTGTTTTTAATAAGCGCTGAAATAAAAGCAGTGCAGTGGTGGAGTGGGAGTGTACGCTGCCTTCATCCTGCAGTCAAAGTGAACAAACGTAGGGGTTGAAAGCCGGCCCCTGACTGAGGGTGGGGTGACGGCGGTTTAAAGCTCTGCGCTGTTCCTGTGTGTTGAAAGCACCTGGGAGAGGATGCTCGGAGGCCTGGCCTTTACTCGGCCCCTCTGTTCCCTTTGTTCTCTCAGCAGCCTTCACACACACACACACACACACACACACACACACACACACACACACACACACACACACACACACACACACACACAAATAATGCACACAAACAATGCACACACCCCTTCGCTGTAGGCTGTGGATTTGAGTGCTGCACGTTGCTGAATTTTAGGTCCGGACCAAAAAAAAGTACCTCGCACTCCGGTTCATGAAATCACTCCAGTGTTTTATATACCTGGGTGTGTGCATTTTTTGCTGAGACAAGCATAGATTGTTGTATGTGCTATTAGAGACTGAAACGGTGTGTACGGTCAAAATAGACTCTCGGTTTTACAAATTGACTCGAACAGACAGGAGAAGAAACGAACGAAAACAGTGCTTGAGAAATGAAATGGTTTGTTGGAGCGCCAATGAGACATTTTTTAAATATTTTTTAAATTTTATTTTCTTGTTCTAAATTTGAACCAATCAATCTTGTTATTTATGAATTTTATACTGAGTGCCTGGACAAACTTGCGTTTTAATTAACTTATTTGTTATTAGGCTCCAAACTCAACAGCTTAGCATCTGTGGCAGGTATGATAAAGTAATCCGAAGATGATTAGATCTTGATTAAAATGACTGACATTCGAAGCTCAGTTCATTATTCCCGAAATGTACAGGGTCCGTTATCAGCACCAGAAGTTTTAATTAAAATGAAAGTTCAATTAAGCTTTTAGAAGGAATTGATTTTTATAAGCCTGGTGTATGACAGGCACTCTAAAAACGGCAGATAGTATGCTTTAATTAAAATGCAAATCACGTACACTCACTGCAAATTATGTATATTGCACATCAATACGATGATGGGTTAAAAGGGTTTAAATAGTTTTACACTGGAAGTTCACGTACACAGTCGTACGTTTTATGATGTTTATGTTGGAAAGTACAGATGCGTGTGTTAAACCGGGGATAACGTTAGTAACATGCTGTTAGTCCACATACTGAGACTCGAATGTGAATGAGTTGAATAAAGGCTGCTTCAGACTGAGGTAACGGCTTAAGTAGACGTTTATTTGATGTCCCTGTGTGAGATGATGCCTATAAACTTTCAAATCTGTTTGTGATATCAGTTTTGAGTTATGGTCATATGCCGGAAAGTCAGATTTTATGATTAAAATTCTCTTACAATAAATGTGTGAGGAAATAACGTGACAAACATTCAGTTCAGATTTTGGCCGGAAATTTCTGCCGACTTGTTTAGCTTGTTCCGCACCCTCATTGGTTGAGCGCACCTTATTAAGTCTTCTTCAGTTTTCATTTATTGTGATTTTTTCATTTGATTTACCCTGAAATTCATTGAGGACTACTGTACAGTATTACTTCTGTACAGTGGCAGTTTGTAGAGCAGCAAGGCCATTTGAAAGGGATTGTGTGGGAAAACCAGATTTCAACAAAAGTTGAATAACAAACAAAAAAAGGCAAACGATGCGTACAACACAGATGTTAAAGGTTTAAAGGTCCCATGCTTTACCATGTCCTTAACAAGTTAACTCAGGTCTCAGCGCCCCACAAAAGTGTGTGTCTGTTAATTCTCCAGCTAAAGACCCACACCCCTTCAGAGAACTTCAGCAGAGCTGAGCAACAAGCCAGGGAGAGGCGTCCTGTCTTCCCAGGTTCCCGTGTTTCCAGGGTCCTGTCTTCCCAGGGTCTTATGTTTCATAACGTCCTAAGTTGCCTCGTTCATTTTTCTATGACCCCACACTAACCCTCATATATATCTCAGTTTGAGGTAAATGTCACCCATTTCAAGATAAACTATTTCCTGAATATTACGTAATTGGAACAAAGCTTCAAAACATTTGAATCACAACAAAACTAATGGTTATCATTTTATGTGGTTTTGGAGTTCTCTAGAAATTATTTTATCAGTCAAATAGAGAGCTGGGGATCATCACTTTCAGGTTTCCATGATGTGCTATATAAACTAGGAGAACATTAGAAAAATGGCACCCTCCCAACGTAGGACCCTGGAAACATAAGACTCCTTGTCATGCTCCCATTATGTGCCATATAAATCTGGGAACATAGGGATGATCCAGATTCTTATATGAGGTCACTTTAGGGAGAAAAATCTCCCCAGTCAGCCTCAAAAATAGAAAAAACGACAAAAGGCAGGGACTGTGTGTACAAACTGGAGACTCATCCGAATGTCTACAAATGACAAAAAAAAAAAAGTAAATTCTACGTAATAGGTTCCCTTTGAATGGGAAATGTTTTAAATATGATTTAGTGATGGGTTTTACAGGTCTTCACATTGTTAGGGAGATTCAGGAGGCAACCAAACTAAACTTTTCTGGTATTTCAATGAAAAATTTGCAGTTGGAATGAAGACACAAAAAGGAATAAAAAAACAGTTGAAAAGTGAAATGACTGAAGCGGAAAGAACACAGTGTGTTAAATACACATTTCCATCATGTAATAGCTGCTTTGCTTTCACACTGAATTTCTCTAGGTGAACTCTGACCTGTGAATTCACAATCCTCAGCCCTGTGAGCCAATAGAATTCAAGGATTAAATAGCACCCGTACCTTCTTTCCGCACTATTTATTGTCTTCTTATTGTCTTTCACACCTTCAAAAAAACAAAATGGCTGCCTTGTTTACTGAGATATGACAAGGATTTGGGGTGAAAGATTTCCTTTTTCTATCTCTCTCTCTCTCTGCGTGCTAGGCGATTTCGTATTTTCTAATAAAAATAAATTGATTTTTCTTTTTACCTGATCCTTTTCATTGTAGGAGGAACCTAAAGTAGGTTTCAAGAACTTTTAATTAAGTAGAAAGCGGCCTGGTATTGTAGTAAACAGACAGGCTAAGGCAGGTCGACAGGGAATTGACCAGGAGCCTTGTAAGAGCTCAGTTATGCGCTTTAATAGGAGCATTAACACCAATTTTAACTGTCGTGGTTTGCAACAACATTATAGTGACATTAGTGTAAAGGAGCTTTAGAGCTTCGTCTGATCAAAGCTCAGTGGAGGATCAAGATCAGACGATTCGGGTGTAAAATGCAATACTAATATATATGAGAGGGAATGTTTAAAAGTACCAGCAGACACGCTCATTTTAAAAACAAACCGTGTGTTTAGGCGGCATTGATGATCCACTCCTAACACTGTGTTTCGAGCAGCTCTTGGCGTACTGTGCTACGACTGCCCCCGTGAGATTGAGATTGACCTTGCTCTCTCTTCCACCATGAACCATCATCACGGAGGCCGGTACAGCTATAGAAAATGGATTGACACGATCAGTCAAGTTCATACGCATGCAGCGGAGCAGCAGTCTCGAGCTGACAAGCACGTCCTCATAAATGTGACTCCTGTCAGGAGTGTGTCGTATCCATCTCGGATGTATCACCATTTCATATCACCTGCCAAGTGCGCACATGTCTGTGTACGTGCGTCTTGTGAAACTGAAGCTGGAGGCCAGAGAACCACGTGTGTGCACAGACGTTCCTGTTTTTAAGCATCATATAAGTGAAATCATAATGGTAATAAATTCAGAAATTGAAAAATGGATTTAAAAGAAATGTGTTGTTATAAATAGGGAACAAAACTATTATGAGAAACTAATCACACAGTAGGTTAGGGAAATTATGTGGGTTTTGGTTATACGTCTTCTAGTTACAGCACTGTCCAATGGTGATGTGATTTTTAATTCATTAAAGAAAAAAAAGGGTTATTTTCATTGTTTGCTGTGACACATCTACAAATAATTTAGTTCCTGATTTTCTTTACTTTAAAGTGGATGTAAACATCATTCTCTCAGACTCTTTTTCAATTTGTTTGTCAATTTGACAATGTGTAGACTTTCCTGTGACACTGACACCGAAAAATCTCCTAGAGAAACAAGCATGTTAATAAAAAAATCTGTGTTTCAGAGTTGCACTCCTGACAGAGCCGCTGTTACATCAAAATACAGTAACACCTTCAGACCAATCAGCATTGAGAATTTACAAGCGCAGTGGTATAAATAAAATGTGTCAGACAGAAGTGTTATAACTACTCTTAATCGTCACTTGTGTAAGTCCGTGCATGCGGTGCTCTAGATGTTGCTGATGCTGATCTCCGCTCTTTGGCAGGTGGAGGAGCGTGAGGCTCAGATCCAGGAGCTCCAGGACACGATCACAGAGCTCCACCAGGAGATGTCTCTGAAGGACCAGGACAAACTCGGGCAGCTTCAGCAGCTTGTCCTGCTCGAAACCAGGGTCAAGGAGCTCACGCAGGAGGTAATGCTCTCCGGCGCTTTGGAAAATGTACATATGTCCGTGAACAAGAAGTGCGACTGAAATGGTTATAACGGCAGTGTTTTTTTTTTTTTTTCACGTTTCACCTGTCATGTACAACACTGTGTGAAATATAAATGGGGTGGTGTGATGTGGCACGATGTCAAGCACTGTGCATTACTTGTGGATGACAGCATGGTTTGGAGTGTGAGCTTCTGTTTTATAGAATGGTTTATGGTTCGATTTAAACTTGTATTCACTCCAATAATCAGTCCTACAAGCCTTTTCTTCTTTCTCTCTTTCTTTCTCTCTCTCTCTCTCACACACACACACACACACACACACACACACACACACACACACACACACACGCGTGTTCAAAAATCACAGCTTGTAATTTAACAGAGAAGCTGGAGAGAGTAAACTTTCTTTGCACAACTTGATCTCCTTCATTAAATGTTCATGTCCTATAAGAAGAAGAAACATTTATTTTGACATCAACAAAACAACAAAATCTTAAACTGTTACTATAGAAATTATAACTTCATTTATACTGAAATAATGCATTTCTTCTGACCAGATCAGATTTATGAACTTAATAATTCTATATTACAATATTAATAAAATTATTTTAAGTAGGATTTACCGCAAAAAAATCTGACGTTATGACATATGATACACACAGTCAGATAAAAAAAATGTGTACACACTACATCAAGAAAGGAAAAATAGTATTATACTATATTAATTAGAATCTCATAATATTATCATACAAAAAAAAAAAACGTATAGCAGTAAATTTAGTAGTTTTTCTTTTCCTGAAGTGTGTATACATTTTTGTGTGTGTGTGTGTGTGTGTGTCCAATAGATTTCTGATCAGAGTCAAATGAGAGGTTGGTGAGGGACAAATTTCGTTCATTTTCATCAGTGTACTTAAACTGACCTTCAGGATGGTTGTGTTCAGTTACAGAAGTCGGCGCAGACCATCGCTCAGCTCAGACACGAGGCCCGAGAGGAGCCCGCGAGCAACAGTGTGTTCCACAGAGAGGTGAGTAGCATCAGGAGCAGCAGTATCATCTCTGTGTGTGTGCGCGCGTGTTTGAAACATTACATGTGTTAAGGTTTCAGCAAGGGAGTCCCGCAGCGTTATTATTTTTTTTTAAGCCTAATGTATTTACTTTTTCACGTTACATGTACCACGGCTGATTTGCTCGTAAATGTTCTAAGGAAATGTAATTTATCGGCTGTAATGTTATGGAGACGCAGGTAGGATATTCCTGTTCTACATTAAGTCCAGTCGAGTGCTAAAGTGAAAGGAGACATCCGATCATTTCCTGTGGCAACTCACTTAAAGTAACATGGTTAAGATTTGATTAAAATTTCTATCGGAATCGTTTTACAAAGGAAGCCGATACTTCCGAAGAAACTTTGTTAAGAACTATCTGTCTGCCCATAGACAGAGACACAGATACACACCGACCGTCCAGTGTAATAATAACACCTGTACACCTGCTCATAGACGCAGTAGCCCAGGAGCTTGAGTTCATGTTCACATTAAACATATGAATGGTTGAACATGAAGTCTGTGCTCAAATAGCCACTCTTTACAACCGGGCTGAGCAGAGCAGCATCTCAGAAGGCATCGCAGAGGTGGATTAATGAGCTACACCAGGAGAAGACCAAGAACAGAAATGTGAGGCTTTGCTGTAATGGGTACAGAGCTGGAAAACTGGGAAAGGACCGTAACAGTATGTCTTTGTATGCTGCGGACTCTCAGTGGAACTATGAAATAGAATAGAAATAGAATTGAATAGAAATTACGATTTTCTATTCAATTCAGTAGCACTAATGTTTTTACTGTCTGATGTGTCTCAGACAGTTATATGTCTTACAGGTTTTGAACAATTTAAGACGACTTAAAATAATAATACAATCCTAGCATTCTTATAAACAGTGCAATACGAAGAGGCGTATTTGTATAAGCGTATGAAAAAAATGAAAATATTTGCCCAAATTAGGTCTCGGGAAATGAGTGCGTACTGTACATGAACATTTCTTGTATAAAGCCTGTGGTGAAGTCCTGCACGATGCCTTTCGAGGGGCAAAACCAAAATGGCACGCCTGTTCATAAGAGGAAGCGATGCTTTGGCAAGATAAACAAAGACAATTTAATGTTTGTCACTTTGCCTAAATAATTTAAATATTGTGAATCAACCGACAAAAGAGCGATTAAATTTCATAATTGATTGAATCACGCAGGTGAAGAGCTGGAGTTCCTCAGACTCACTGAACACCACCTCAGTCAGCGTCAGCGCCTGCCCTCACTACATGTGGCCGCATGTATAGTTTTTAACAGTAATGTTTGGGATGCTCCTGAGATTTAAATTCATCCCTTTGTGTTGATTTTAAAGAATAATGTTCCTCTACAGCCGTATTTTCACTTTTTTGCAAAGGCAACCAAGATTAATATTTATTATTGGACTACACATGAACGTATAAAAGAAAGAAATAACGTGAGTAAATACATGACGCATGGACAAAGGTTTAAAGCTTTACAGTCGTTTCGTATTCTCAAGTCTAGGTTTGGTAAAATATATTGCTTATTTATGCATCAGTTCCATGAACAATTTCTTATCAGTGATTTGTTTGTTTAACCAGCTTTTTAAATAAATTTTTTATTCCTCCAAAACAAAACCAACCGCGGAACTTTAGATTTACTTCATATTTACACTTAGATTATCAGCCCTGTTAACTTCCGGGTTGCGGGGTTGAATCCCAAATAGTGTTAAATGGAAATCTAGTGCACTGTGTAGGGTGTACAGTCCCTTATTCCACACAACAAGTAGTGCCCTTGATCAGGAGTTAGAGAGAGATTTTGGACGGTTCAGATGTAATTCGTAACGACTTATAAGCATTTACTAAGGAGAAAAAAGTATTATTTAAGATGACATAACTTTTAGACTTTATATATATATATATATATATATATATATATATATATATATATATATATATATATATATATATATTATTATTATTATTATAACTTTATTAACTTGCGTAATGTGGGTTTTGGCAGGCAGCTGTTCTCCCCTCGGGACTGCAGATCGTACAGACCTACTTTCATCCAGATTATTCAGCCGGAACTCATCAGTGAACTAATGATATCAAATATTAATTAAAATTAATTCATTATTAATTATATTAATTTATTAATTACGTTCCTTATAGCCAGTGATGTTGTGCTTTAAGTGTTAGGACAGAACATAAAAGAATTCCTATTAAAATATGTAAAAATATGAAAGCACTCGGAAGGTAAGTTGGAATCTTAACACGCCTGCTAAACCTTGTTAAGAGCTTTAGAGGAAATCAGAACCCCACCTGAAGTTATACACTGCATTCGAACGGAATGATAATCCTAGAGATTTAACATTGATCAGGACGATGATTGCCGATCGGTTATTAAACAGCGTAAAGCCTCAGTCTAACAGCAGATGTTCCACATGTTCAATCCAGACCGCTCGGGATCTTCTCATGTCTGGCAGTAAGCTCACTGATGAAGTGAAGCGGTTAAGTCTAATAAATTGTAATATTGTGCAATTGTAATCAGGACCTAATTATGGGTAATTGCAGTGGAAGCTTTGCTGGATTGCAGTTGGAGATGTGATGAAGAACAGCGGAGGGTTTGGGGGTTGATGAGGTGTGAGTACAAATAAGACATCGAGGTAATGGAAAGGGTACGAGTGTATTCCCAGATACAAGAGGTTTTCCTTCATTCAATACTAATACCAGACTCTTGAGTATCATCAGATAGCAAAATCCATCCGAGTTCCTCTCCCTTATGAACCGCAAAGGTTTTTTTTCCTTCTAGATGTTAAAGAGAAAAAAAAAGAAAGAAAAGCTTGAAACATGACTTGGATAAATCTTCGGATTTGTTTTTTATTCGGGAAAACATTTTCACAGAAAAATATGATAAGGTATAAATCTAATGAAAAGCAAATCTTAAAAGTAATAGTACAGGCAAGTCTCTTTATATGTAAATATTTCTAATCCTCTCTCAAATACAACTCAGAAATTCAATTTACATCTTTTCCATTTGATCCAGGAACACTTTGAATACTTTTTTTCCCCTTTTCCAATACCATTTTTTGCTGATGGATGCCATTTTTAGATATTTCACCATCTTTATTTTTCAAAATCGAAATATCCTGAACATATAACCTCTAAATGTGATTTAAATATGAAGAGGGGCTGCAGCAAATATACCAAAAACTCAAATACATTTTATTATTATTATTATTATAAAGGTCTGAATATTTTTTTATTAATTAATTGATTAATTGGCTTTGTTATTGTAATAATTTAATTATTATTATTATTATTTAAAAAAGTTGGTCAAACCAGTTCTGCCCCAATAGTTCCTGGCTTTCCGGGTAACGGGGACACACCAGTATGACGGACTGATTGTTCACCTCCTCTGAACATGTAGTTAGTGCAGTCACAGGGTTCGAGGTCATGACCTCTCAAATTGGAGGTGAAGTGTTTGGACCAGCATGCACTGGTACCGCAGCGTGGCACGTGTGGTGCACACCGGGGCTTGGAGATGATGAAGAGGGGCCCGGAAACACCTGGACACGCTCGGGGGGGTAAAAACCCACACATATACACACTCACACACACACACACACACACACACACAGTTACGCGCCTTTGACCCAGCTTTTGAAAGAGTAGAGGTGCCGAACTGATGGCGTGAGGGAGGTGGAACGGATCTTGTGAAGAAAAAAACTAACCTTTTATGGTTCTAATTTTAATTAATTTCAGGTGATAATCGTGATGATCTCATTATTGCTTGTTTTTGTTTGTACCATGGACAAAGGCATGGATATACAGTTGAACGAAAGGTTTTAACTCATTTGTAAAACCCATGAATTTTCATTTTTTTTCCTTTCTTTCTGTAAGTCAGACATCATATTCTCAGAATAATATGTCTGTATTAAAAGATGTATATATTTAAAAAAAAAATTCCTGTGACGTGCCTTCTTTATCCAGAGCAAAGCTCCATCCGTCGAATGCTGCACAGATTTCACACAATGCTCGAACCCTTCTTTGTTTCACAGCTTGCACCATTTGTGTGTGTGTGTGTATACACGCTATGGCTGTTATTTAAAGAGACTCTGTCTGTGTTTTGTTGTCGAGCGAATGAGCTGGAGGGTGTGCGTTGTCTGTTTAGGGCAAAAAATCTGTTCATGGTGCGTTCCCCGTGCCCCCCCTCCACCCCTTCGGTCTAAAATCTCAGGAGGGGCTGAATGTTTATTGCTGTTCTAAAGTAAGCCTTTGTTGTTTTGGTGTGTGCTCTGCACCCCCCCCCTGCCCCTCTCTCTCCATCTCTCTATCTCTCCCTCTCTCTCTCTCTCTCTCTCTCTCTGCTTTCATTTTCATTTGGGAGAAGAAGGAGGGGGGCATCTTTCTGGCCGCGGGTGCGTGATTAGAGCGAGAGTGCTTCTCAGCAGGACTCTCTGCTTTATATTCATCAAAAAGAGCTTGCTTTGATTCAGCACAGCTCTGACGTGTGACAGCGCCACCGAGGAAATCGTGCACTTACATCTCCCTCGCCATTTCGCTCCCGTCTTTCTCCTTTATTCCCCCCCCCCCCCCTCCACTCCCCTTCAATCAACACTGTCCTCTGCATACCCGCCACGCCTGACCCTTTATGCGTGTTATACGATTATTATTACTATTATTACCATTATATCGTTTCTTCTTTTCTTATTTATTGAAATGAAACGTCATGCCAAATCATGAAAATCAGCCGTGTGCGGTCGCCTCTTCCTCAGTCATGTCATCATCATCCCTACTTTTGATTAGCTAGCATTTCACTCATCCATGAATAGAGCTTTTCATAATACCGACGATCCTGATGATAATCGAGCTGCAGTTTGGTGTGGTGTAGGATGAATAAACTTCCTCTCTTCAGCCAGGCGAAGAAAAAGATTAGACTCTGAATCGACTAACTGCAGGAAGGGAATCAAACATGTCATGTTTTCTGGGGGATTTAAGGTGGCATTCACTTTTGGGCCTCTGGATCGTTTTTTTCCGGGAACACTTGAACCCCAAAGTCTGGTTCATTTTGATCAATGAGAACACAATAGTTCCGTGCTCGGGAACAATGCTCAAGTACACGTGAAAAGGTGGTCTCTCGAACGAATCAGCATACTCGGGCACGGATCGAATCGGATTTTGAAGTCACTTGTACTTGAGAATGGAAGTAGATCGCTGTTTAGACACGACATCATCAGTGCCGTCTGTCTCTTCAGGAATATCTGTGTACGTGTAGCATGCGCCAGTTTCGTTCCTCTGTCTCATCTACACAGCCAGAGCTGAAACATTTTTTCCTGAAATATCAATGATATTAATAATAGCGTACAAATGAACACCCTCGTTCTCTTCTTCTCTTGTGTTTAATGGTGTCTCACAAACTAAATGGGTGCACACTGCCACCTGCTGTATCGGAGAGCGTGCCCGAGAACGAGGATCAAAAATATGTTTGGGGGGGGCGGTTGGGTGGCGGGAAATCTGTTCTGAGCACAGTACAAATCTAATATTTAAAAATCTAAAATCTAATTAGTGCCTAATGCGAAAAAGCCAACGCCAAGTGTTCCACAAATGGGCAAAAACAACAACAATAAGAAAACTTATGAGCAGCATGCAAGTTATGTTTGTGAAGATTCTCAGTCATCCAGGTTGAGGTGATCTGGAAGTTGAGTCGTGTCAGCTGGACTTCGTTCCTGCTCCATGGATGAACAGTGAAACGTTTTTACCTTAGCATGAAAGAAGTCCAGTTGGCACGACTCAACTCCCAGATACATTCAAGTTATCTTTTTCTCTTCATTCCCCCCCCCCCCCCCCTTTTAAAACATATTTATCTAATCATTTATTTAACACTAGCTTCATGTTCTCCGTTGGTTTAGATCTCAGACTGAATCTCTGACCAGAGAGTGAGAGAGTTTTAGGAATATCTTTTCTGCCCTATGTGCTCCTCCTTTGTGGATTTTGTGCAACCCAAAGTAGAACTTTAGCTCTGATTCAGACTCTTACAGACTTTCTTGTTTAAAATAAAAAATACAAATGTTAAATATTTAAAAAATAAATGATAAATTATTTTATGTTCTTGGTTATGTCCATTCCAGGGTGGATTTTGACATCAGTGAGGGGGGGGGGGGGGTTGAGGAGCATTTTTTAAAATTGTTCTTATATTAAAAAAACCTAATTAGTAAAAATCAAATGCTTCCAGGTAAATTGAAAGAAAATTACATAAAAAAAAGTAAACTTATTTGGAAGTTTTTTTTATTATTATTAAAATGTATTTTTTTTTTATTAAAATGTATCTGGAAGCATTTGATTAACAATCATTGTATATTTGTTTATGATATTAGTTCATGTTGTTTAAATATAGTATATAATATAATATAAATATAATATAGTAATATTAATAATGACATTGTAGTGAAGTAACAACAAACAAAACAGCATTATTTCCTTTCCTTCTAAACTCTCGAGTTGCTCCTTTGAGGCCCAGTTTCTGCTGGAAAAAAAATAAAGGCTTCAAAATTAAATACCACCTTATTAAAACACTACCCCTTTAGTTAAGTTAGCTGGTCAGTCCTGAGTTTTTCTTTTTATCTGCAGTGCTAGTCAGGTACGACTCCTAAAGCTTACGCAGAAGAAAACTTTAAATCAAAGCCGAGCCCGAACCCGAACTTGCAGCGGTGTGTGATTCATGTGCGATGGTGAAACCAGCGTAGAACATGTTCCCCACACCTCCTGTGTGATCAGCAGAGCTTTTATCTGAACTTACACGCAGCTTCAGGCCTGGAAAAGTTTACACAGGAGTCGTCTTACTTCCAGGGCAGTCAATCCCGTCGAGTTGAGCCGAGACGAGGCAAAAAAGCGAGAGAAAAAAAAAATCACACATTTGCTTCTCGATTCATGCAACTCACTCCAGGGACCATGAGAGCGCGCACACACACACGCGGACACACACGCGCACACACGCACGCGCACACACGCGTATACACATGCAGACACAAACACACCTACACGTTCAAACAGATTTATCCATCTGTCTATATTTGAACTTGGCTGCTCTGTTGGCTGGGCAGGAAATTATCTGTGTAAATTATTGAAGCAAATTCTGCAAAAGTTTTTAGGGTAAAAAAAAGAAAAGAAATAAAACGCACCGACATTACCTTTCACCTGCGCATGTCCTTCCATATGCAAACACGTGTGAGAAAGCTCAACCAATGGTGTATGGGCTCAGCCCTTTTTTTCCTAATTTTCCTAAAAGTTTTAGTCCTAGCACTCCATTTCATGCACAGTGAAACGGACACCGTATCACACCCTGGCAGCCTCTGGAGCATTTTCTACACACGCGTTCTTTTATTTGTTTAAACAAACATGCATGCAGCCATCGTGTGTTTTATTTTTCATCACTAAGTTCACATGAACAAAAACACACAATCATTAAAATCAGTCACTAAAAATAATGTTATTTTGAAAAATTCCCTTGAAAGTGAACACGTTGTGAAGCTGATGTATAGCTCAGGTTTAGTGTACGAGTGCTGGTTTGAACCACTTTGTGTTTTTAGTAGAGTTGAGAGATTAAATCGATTATTCTGTCTAAGCAGCCTTTTGTTGGTCTGTTTGATTCACTAAATCGATTCAAAACTCTAAATGTAAACCTACAAATGTTAAATGTTCTGATACGAACGAATTCCTTGCAAAAATGGAGCCATGTGCTAAATACTCACGTTTTACAAGATCATTGATGTTTCTTCTATTTCATCGTAGTTTATGAGTAGCTGGTGCAGTACCACCACCTGCTGGACTGGAGTGTGGAGCGGGGAAAAGAAAGATTACTGCTTTGTACAAAACATGATATTTAAACAACCAACAAAAACGAGTGCCCCAGTATTTGTTAATTTTTAAATAGCTAGATAAAAAAAGAGCTACTTAAAATGAATTAGAGAATAAAAGAAGTAAAGTTATGGTAAAATGCTCGCCCTATCATCTGGAGGTCGCGAGTTTGATTTCAGGGTGATGCCGTAGCCACTCAGAGAGAGCTGATTGGTTGAGCTCTTTCAGAGGAGTGGGATAGGAGGCACTTAGCGCTCTCACATCAATTACGACTCTACAGCCAATCATGGGCCTTTGTGAGCTGAAGCGGAAGAAGCGAATAGCTGTGAAAGATTCTAAAAAGATGCGGATGAAGATGGTCTTCCGCCCTCCCTGATTGAGTAGTAGCCTTGATGTGGGAGCCCCCTAGTGATGGGAGGGAAATGGATACAAGTATCGGGGGAGACAGTCTCCAAAAAAACACTTAAATTAAATTCAATTCTATTTACAGCTCCGATCACCATTTTTGAGTTACACCACTCAGGAGTCATGAGTCTAAGGCTCCAGCACTATAATCCACACTACAGCCAGAAATTTTGGACAAGACCTCCAGAGGTGTAACCTTTAGCCAGGAGTAGTTCCTTCCATCTTTTCATTTATTACTCCACACCCATTAATCTTTCTGTTTGTCAGTTTTCACGTTGACCATATTGCTGCTTTCACCACTCAATGCTATTATCGAGGAGCGTGACATCGCATCACCACCTACTGCGCTAGCATTGCTCGTCAGCATTTTAAAAAATCCTTTTTCTGGTTCGGTGTGACAAAGATTTTCAAAAGCAGGATTTTTTTTCTCTTTTGTTCCTCGCTATACTTTTGTCCTCAATTGCCTCACTTTTTCATTTTCTTCTCCTTGTTTTGTTTCACAGGGGGGTATTTGAGTCCTGAAGAGCTCTGCTGATGTTTTTATTTATTTATTTATTATTATTATTATTTATTTAATATATAAAAGAAATGCCGGGTTAGGTGAACACCGTCTCCGAATGCGGCGCTACGCACAATGCGCATGCTGACAAATTGAACGCATGAGTGTGTATTTGTGTACTTGTGTCTCTACACTCAGTGATTTGCAGTTAGAAAGCCGCAGGAGCTATTACAGTTTGATGGCAGTTTGAAGGCACTTTTATGACTATGATAGCCGTGCGAGGATCTCCTCCATGTGTCATTTTAGCTGAAAGTGAACACTTCAGATCCCCGGGCTTGTGGACACGACATATTCGCGCGTGAGGCTGAAGCCGAGCGACCGTAATACAGCAGGAGAGCGAGAGTGTAAAAGTCATCCCTGCTCTGTAATTTCTGATGTTCTCTTGCATGACTAAACCGCAGGGGTGACATCTTGTCCAGAGTTATATCTTGGAACTAAGGGATGGAGATTTTTGTTGTTGCAGAAAAAAAAAGCACAATTCAAAACACAAGTACCGCCTCGGAGAGTCGGACAGCACTTAACAGCGGACGACGCCATGACAGCTTCTCACTTTCAACCCGAAGGGTGTTCTTTAAAAATCCGTTAGGTTTGTTTTTCCCAAGAAAATACTTGCCTTGCCATTTTGTTCGCACATATTCACCTTCTCCAAGACTGTCATTACATAATGCAGCAATGCGGACGATTCTTGCACAGCGTGACAACTCTCACGTGCACGCTGTTTACCCTCCGTTTTAGATGTTTTTACTTGTGTATGATTAAGGAAACACATTATGAATCAGGCTGATGTTCATCCGAGACCTCGTCAGCATCGTCTCGTTTCTGTCAGAACGTTGGCAGACGCTGGCTTTGTTCTTCAAAAACAAAGCTGCGTTAAAAAGATTTAATATTAATAAAATCTGTCAGCTGTGCATGTCATACCTGAGGAAGGAAAATATGAAAATGGAGATGCTTTGCTTGGGAGGAGCTACATTAATGCTAACATCATCGCCAGTCAGTAGATTATCATCCATGTGCTTCAAATTTGACTAATCCCATCTTCTGGCAACTTTCAAGAGAAGAAACGAACCAGATCACAATACCTACCTGTCCCAAGCTACAGCTAACTTCATGCTTTCTGTCGTATGAGAAGATGAGTTTGGGTTAAGCGCTTGAACTGCTGATTATCCAGACCCTTGGAGGACATGTCTCACATTCACTTGTTCCTCTTTGGTTCTTCTTTCAGTGCATTGGTTTGAACTTACATGGCGTCAGAGTTGTGTTCTGCTTAGATTTGAGGTGAGAATGTGCGAACATGTGGTTAGTTTGTGGTTTGGCTGAAGACATGATTGTGTTTTGATGAGGTCTTCGCTGCAGCTCTTGCTCCTCTTTCTCATTCCCATCCCAATTTGACACCTGATGGGATCCGAGATGGAACACGCAAGAGTTCGGGTTGCCGGCGATGTACATAATGACCTAATTTCTTTCTATTTTTTTTCTTCCTTATTCTCTCGTTCCTATCGGGCAATTCAGTCTCTTACTCCTTTCTAATCTGTGTGATCATTCCACTTTTGTTGTCCTCGTTTTAAAACACACTCAATCTACCCACAGCAAGATTTTATTTATTTATTTATTTTTACATTTTAGTGCCACAGCAGCTCTGGAGAGATTTTCTACACTGATTTGGAATGAATGATGGTGGACACTTTCAGGTTAATGGTTAACATGTTCTGGATCTTCAGAATGTCAGAGCACTTCGTCATTGAGGTCATGGTAGATACGAACCAGGAAATATCGTTCCTTCGTCCTGTTGTTGTTTCCATCTCCACGTAAGGTGTAACATGAATGAGAAGCCATATTGTCTTTGCATTATATATCCAAAAGACATTTTTTAGACACTTGATCATTGCACCTACATGTGCTTGGTCAACATCTCGTTCCAGATTTGGTCCTCCTCTGTCGTTATAATGCACTCCACTCTTCTGGGAAGGCTTTCCACTAGATTTTGGAGGGGAATTTGTGTTCTCTTAGTTCAGCCACAAAAATGTCAACTTTTTAAGTGTACTCGGGCACGGTTCCCGATCGTGTTCTCACTGATCAAAACGAACCAGACGGTGTTCAAGTGTTTTCATAAGCGATCCTAGATCCCTAAAGTGAAAACACCCTCAGTGATGTCAGGTCCTGAAGTCAGGATGTCGAGGAGGCTCCAGTTCCAGTTCAGTCAGGCCTCTGTGCAAAACACTTAAGTTCTTCAACTCCAACATTAACACGCCATGACTTCATAAATCTCAGGGGCATTGTCGTGTTTCTTTTTCTTCTTCTTCTTCTTCTTTGATGTTTAATGGCAGATGGAATCCAGCAGGTTGGTTACATTACTGCCAAATGTCGGTCTCATTCTCCCTCATCTTTCAGGTCTCTCAATGATGATTTACCAGACGAGCATTCCTTAAAATGTCTAATGCACCCTTTAATGATCTGCACAGGTTCGTGCCCCTTAGTTCCAGTGAAGGACAAACCAAGAAGACATTCTAGACAATGGTGTGCTTTCAACTTTCGATCAGTATTTGGTGATGTAGTGTGGCCTTGCTGTCTTTGAAAAAGGCTCTTCTACGAGGACATACAACGATCTTTAACAGTAGTAGTACTGTCTAATGACGGTCTCACTGACTACGCTGGACGTCTCGGAAAGTTCCAGTTGGTTTTGTTTTTTTGAGGTCATTTCATGCAAAACCAAATCCGAAATTATGAAAACCTTTACAATTCACCGTAGCTTTTGCTTTTATTAGTTATTACTAATGTGGAAAATCATTACACCACCAGTTACAAAACTTCCAGAGAACTTTATTAATATTCATGCAAGTCGTACACCCAGGGTGTAAATACTTCTGGACTTGGATAGCTAACCGGATCGTTCCCCACCATGCTTTCCATGTTTTCGGCGTGTTTGTGGAATATTTGTCGTAGCATGAGAAATGGATTTCTTTCTGCTGCTTTACGTCTGTTTGTTAGCCGAAGAACAGATGATCATTAAGCTTCCTCGCTGGTCTTTCATGAATCTCAGATCGGTACATTACACACTACACACCCCGGAGCTTTACCCAGCTTCCCTGTACATAATTGTCTGGCTGTCATGGCTCGAGTTACACATACACACACACACACACACACACACACACACCACACACACACACACACACACACACACACACCTCTATATCCATACATCATTCTTCATGCTTGGGGAAAAAAACAGTCTTTACTCCAGTCTGGCTTCAGATTTGTCTTTCTATTTATGGCATTATTGTGGGCTGTTGTTTCTCTAATGCACTCCGTGCTGCAGAGTGTGTGCTTGTAAGGACGCTGCTGCTGTTGTTTTTTTTTCTTTCCCTCCTTTTTCCTCGCAAGTCCTGTTTTATTATTCATCAGCTCGACACGTTGCCGTATCTCCCTGCAGCAAAATGGACAGAGCGGCGGCGGAGGAAGGCATGAGACGGATAGTCGCGCGCAAGCAGCCTCTCCTCCAATCCTCTTGTGAGTTGACGCCGAGTGACAACAGAATTCATTTCCCTGAGAACCGTCTCGTTTCTGCACGCGAGAGAAAAAGACAGGCTGCGGTAACCAGCCTCGGTGTTCACCTCTCCCCAGAATTAGAGACATGTACGTCCGTCGTCTTTCCCTTTCTCTTGTTTTTTTTTTTTTTTTTTCTTCCTTCTCCAGCTTCCATACCCGTAAAGCTTGCTATGCTGCAGTAAAGTAGTAGGAAAGGAGGAGAGAAGACGACGACACACCAAGCTTCTGCAGGGAAAAAAAAAAATAGGAGGACCGGATTGCTGCAGTAGCCCTTTCCTGCATGTCTGATCACTGATCCCATGCCATCAATCAGGCCAGGCCAAGAGCCGTGTCGCTTTAAAACCTCATCACCGAGGACACTTTTAATCGCGCCCTCTGCGCTAATAACCCAGTTAAGCACTTTTTTCCATTCTTCATCACCCCACATCAGGATCCTATAAAACCCCTCAGCGAGCGTGGCTAGCATTTCCCAAAGTTTGGGTGAAACTCCAGAGGCCCGATGGAAGGTCCTGGAATAGGGTGTTGAAGGGAGGGCGCTTGTGTGTGCAAGCCGCAGAATAATGAGGCCGCAGCTCGGCATAAATCATCTCTCAGGATAAATTGGATTTATTTGCCGTTGCTGGGGCCACATAATCACTCCTATGTATAATCCACCTTTTTTTTTTTTTCCTGTAGGATGGATGGTAGTTTTTACTGGCTGTGTGTGAAGTGAAGGAAGATTTAGGTTTATGAGTATATTCTAAACCTCTGCAGCTGCTTAGCACCGATCTCAATAACACGCAATCAACACGTTGGATTAAAAGTTGTTGTGATTCTCAAATACTGCACTCCTTCAGAAAATCGATAAAGGAAGTCAATAAACAGCAGGTCCTCCTCCTCCAGTGTAGAACCCGCATGGACTATTCTCGCCTTTACGACTTCATATACATGAGCTACATGTTACAGTTCAAAGTAGTTACTCCTGTCTGACTTTAGTTTCTCAAGATGTATTGTTTATCACTTCACTCAATATTTCTTTCAGAACAATAATTCAGCATTGGATTATATTCATAAGTAAGGACTATTCTCTTCTTCTTCTTCTTCTTCCGTGACCAAAGCAAAACAAAAATGCTTGGACCCTTTAAATATTTTAAAGGATGCGTATTGATTTTTAGCAAAAATGTGCCATTAAGTGACTCTGAACTGAAAGATGAAATGTGCAAATGAAATGACCAGCAAATGATGTTCAGTACCACGCATAGGTTTGTACACAACTTCTACTTCAAAGCTTTGTTTTGTTCACTGATTATTTTCTACATTCTAGAAAAATACTGGAGATTTATACTGGAGAATACTGGAGAAATAACATACATGGCTTTAGGTAATTAAGTAACATCACTAACAGTCTGTTGTTATTTTAAGACATGAAGGTCAGCTGTTCTGGAGTAGTTCTCACAAGGACAGTATTGTGTCAAGTGCATTTGCAAAACCCATCGCGCTCCATGATGAAACTGTCTCTCATGAAGACCTTCCCAGGAAAGCGAGACAAAAACTCACCTCTGCTGCAGAGGAGAAGCTCATTTAGAGTCACCAGCCTCAGAAATCACCAATTAACAACCAGCACCTCAGATTAGAGCCGCTATAAAGCTTTACAGAGCAGAAGTAGCAGATATACATCTCAATATCAGCGGTTCAGAGGAGATCATTGTGTGTTTCAGCATCGTTTAACATTGTAGAAAGAAATAAAAATGAAGACCAGAGAGTTAGAATAAGGTGTGTCCAAACTTTTAACTAGTAGTGTATTTAACAGTTATATAAATACATGGCTTTAAGATAATGTTTAAATTTAGTCATTTTTACAGTTTAAACTTTGAGTTTCTAACTACTACATTCTGGTGGCCAAAAGTATTAAGACCGTATATGCCACGTGTTGTAGATCAAATGTGGCAGAAACGCTGTGCCTAAAAAAAACTAGTGAAAAGCTGGCTGTGGCGGTGGTGTTCAGGTTCTGGAGCTGTGGCCTGGGTCATCTCCAGACCTAAACCCGAGAGCAAACTGTTGGACGAGGATGAAGAAAGCAGGAGCAGTCACGATTGGTCTTCTGTACATGATCTTCATGAAGCAGTCAAGCGAGTGACACCAGAGTACTGCAGGCGTCTCTTTAACTCTAGGCCTAGCAGCTTTGGAAGAATAAATGATGTCGTAATAAATATTGGTTGGTGTATAGAGATTTCATTGTGTAAATTGTTCTTATGGTTTTGGGGAAAAAAAAGAGAGAGAGTCATTAAAACATTCCAGATTTTCACCACCACTGCCTGGACTACATGAGTATTTACTATTTGAATTTATTTATCTCTTAAAAAAAAAAAAAGTCAAAATAATTATTGCTTATGAGAGAACTCAAAAGATTCACCACTTTGATAGAAACACTCCACTGAGCGTTAGACTCACTAACAACCGTGTGTTTCCTTTTGGTTCAGTCAGGAGGTCATACATTTTATTTACTCTCTCTCTCTCTCTCTCTTTCTTTTTTGTTTGCTTTGTTATAGACTCAGAGGTACAGTGGATGAAACCAGATATAAAAAGCACTCTCTCTGGATGACCCTCCCTACATAAAACCCCGAGAACGGCTCAGTCCATAGACTAATATCCGCCACAGCCGGCAGGCTCGCTTTTCACATCTTGATCAGATCAAGCTCGCTTTTGTTGCCGAAGCAGGAGATAGCTGGGCGCTAACAGAGCAGCGCTAATTACAGTCCATGACGAGCGGCGAGAATCTTTCAGCCGAAAATGACCCGCGGCTTTTTCGCGAAAGTATTTTTAGACGAGCCCATCCCTGCGTAGACGGCGAGGTTCGCGTGATTCGAGGTGTGCGCAGGTGGTGATGTAATGAATATTTGACTTATGAGATTGAGAAAGTGTGCGAGTTCCTTTTCTGAAACTTTGGGCTTCGCCTGTCAAAGCGACAGCGAGAGCGAATGTAAGAAAATCCTCCGGGAGGTTGCAGTATCTCACGTAGCTCACACTATTTTTATTTAATTTATTTTTTATTCTTTATACGTCGTATAGCGCGCACACGCATCGGAACAGTAGACACTCCTTGGCGTATATGACGAGTGGTGGGAGTGTAATAAACTGCAGCCCAGCGTAGGACGGGTGTCAGCGTGTCCTCTCTGTCAGCCGTAAAAGTTAATTAAAGAAGAGGAATTTTTACTGCGCTCGGTCGTTCCAGTGCGGATGATCGGATCCTGCTTTATAACGGTTTCTCTTGTAGCTGCTGTCAGGACGAGAATAGTGTGCGTGTGTGTGTGCTTGTCTTTATGTGACTGTCTAGTAGTGTGTTTTCTTTTTCCCCTTCTTTTGTGTATCAGTGACTTGTTCATTGCAACTCAAATGTGAGTTATATTAACAATTTCTTTTCTCAAACTTTGTTTCTGAACCCGAACATGTGACATTTCATTTCTTTTCCCTATTTTTATTTTACTAATATATTTTTATTGAAGGAAGAACACAGACAGTTATGAAAAGTTTTAGCAGTGTCCCTTTTGATTTAATTTTATAAGGCTAAAATAAAAAATTACAATATCAAAGTTGAAATATTATTAACTGTGAGTAAATATCATTATTAGACCATTAAGTCTGCTTACATTATCTGCTACAATGTACAGTACACCAGGCTTTTTTGTTACACTATCAGATTTTTAAAGTATGAGATCACTGGGGTCCAAACTGAATGAAGACGTTTGGTGGATCTTCTAAGAAGATATTTAATTTTCCAATTTCAGCACTAAGCCAGAGTGAACCTGAAAGTGGTTTACTTGATTTCCAAACAAGGAATATTCTTCTCCAAGCCAAAAGACATTCAAAAGCGCAAACATCTTGACAGTTTTCGGACATGACCACGCCTTGCTCAGAAAACCGCCATTTTAAAATTAGACCTGACACATGCTTGACATACTGTAGTCAATCCTCTTTTCCTGCAAGCCACAGCGCTGTATTGTCGTGTTGTAGATAACACTTGGAATTATGATGATGATCTGACAGGCTGGTTTTCAAGCTGTTTACAGAAATAAAACCAGTATTTGCAAAGCAAATAAGGAACTGACTTTGTATTGTTGCTGGTGTAACAAGTGAAAAGTTATAAACCAATAGTTATAAAGTTTCTCATAGTCAAGAGTCACCTAGATTAATTCTTTG
>JAAGKR010003371.1:0-75668 GCA_011419295.1 Clarias macrocephalus | reverse complement strand
ATGTATACTAAGGGTAAAATTACAGAATATATATGGTTTCTTATATAAATTATGCTTTTATACCTTCCTTTATTCCTTTTGCTCTATCTTTCCATATGGCTTGCACATGCTCAATGTCAATTCTTTTTCTTTATCCAGACTCACTCAATAGACAAGGTATTTAAATGTTCATCTTATGGGTGATTTCACTAACTCCACGCACCATTCCTTTGTTTTCTCGTCCCTGCTTCTTTTTCCCATTTTCTCCTCATTTTCATTCAATCTGCCTCCTTCCCTATGTTTTTACTTTCTCTTTGACCCTCCACTACTGCCTCGCCTGCTTTTGTTTTCTCCTTTTCTTTTTAACCAGGCCCTGTCTGGAGACAGCAGTGTAAACCCCGCTCTAGGCCGCCTGGTGTTGCAGTGCCTTTGCCCGGCCCTGCACAGCCTTCTCTGTGACGGACTCAAGCCCCATCAGAGCGATCTCATCACAGGCAGGAGGCCAAATTCACCCTGGGGATTAGTTCAGGCCTCCACCAAACCAGGTATGAATAAGATTTTATTTTTGCGCTGCTCCATTTCTCTGTTCCTCTGTGCTCACATCTTTGTTTTCCTGGCGTTCAGACTCCCTGCAGTGTTGAATCACCCATCTGTCATCCCCCTTATTTTTCATCCTGCATCATCCAGTGTCCCCTCCCTGTTCTGCTCACATTTCTTCTTTCGTATAATATCTTGTTGTGTTATGTTACTCTTCAGCAGGCGTATTCAGGAATAATAAAGTAAACTTGAGTTTCTTTAGTCACAGTTATACAAGACAGATGTTAAATGCTTTCACAACTCCTAGAGTTAACTGTCTTGTTTCCCTGCTGGTCCTCCAGGCCCAAACACCCAGGCTTTGTACAGCTTACAGGCTAAAGTAGCTGCCCTTCCACAGCTCAAGCAAAGCCGGCACAGGTTTAATGCCTTTCTGCTCGGCCTTCTCAAGTAAGCAGCAGAACGCTCCCAGTTATTTTTAGCTGCTTTCTCAATGTTGCTATTTTTGTTGTCAAGCATACAGGCTGCTTTGTATCTTCTTTCATCATCTCTATTCTCGGCTCTCTCTTGCAGTATCAAGCGCCTTGATTACTGGCTTTCCCACTTACAAACCTGCCACGGTAAGTGTGATTGGTAACCAACTAGCCATTAGTCACACTAGGCTCTTGCTCCTGTCTGTTATATTGTCTGTATTGAGTTCATGTTCTGGCATGCGTCCTTAATTTCTCTTGTGCTTTCAGATGTCCTGGAAACATATTACTGGCCAACATCCTTCATGCGCCTTTCAGGCACTTTTTGCCAACATCTCTTTGAAGAGCTTCTCCTAATGCTGCAGCCTCTCTCCCTCCTCACCTTCAACCTCGACCTGCTGTTCCAGCACCACCACTTTGACCCATTGTCCCCTGCACTCAGCCCTCCCAGTCGTAGCTCACACTCATCCAGTCCAGACCAGCCTCAGAGCAATGGCCAACAACTGAGGAATGTTTCCAAACAAGACGTCACTGAACCCAAAGCAGCCAGCCACAATTCAAGTCCCACAAGCACATTCGATTCGGGCCCCACGTACTGCAGGCCAATATCAGGGAACGGTAAAGGACAGACGAGTCCACAGCTGCAATGGCTGCAGGAGAAGGAGATAATAGCACCACCTAGTATCTGGAGTGGGAATAGCTTCAGTCAGCAAGCAGGTCACGCTCTTCAGCAAGGCTGGGGAGCTGTAATACGTTGGGGTGAGCGTTTAGGGCAGAACCTGAGTGGTTTGACCTCCACAGGTTTGTCAGAGGAGGCAAAAGGTCAACCCATATTGGATCTGAATGCACACTCCATTTCGGATTGTCCAAAGAGCCCAGACCAGGAGCTTCTGACACCTGATGGCGGAACAGTTTCTTGGGGTTTAGGCAGACTCTTTGGAGCATCTAAAAGCCCCAACAACCCACCAACCAAACAGTAAGTTCGAACTGTTTGCATTTTTTTTTTTACAGTTGAAGGAATGCAGAATTGTTTTCTCTAGTCACAACCCTCCCATTTTCATTCAGTCTAAGGGTGCCCTACAACCCCGGTGGGTAGGTTTGAGGTATTGGCTTGGAAACAAACCAGAGTCTTGAGGAGCCCCAGGGGGTCAGAGCCACCCATGTGGCACAAGAGGAACCTACACAATACCGGGCGTTGTAATGTTTTACATTGTAATATTATGTCTGATTTGTGTACTGTATATAAAGTAAATATAATTTTATTTTATGCTCATCCATTTTTGTTTCTTTATCTTTCAGTCGTCCGTCTCACTGGCTGAACCCTGGTATAACAGTTCTTTCCCGCATATCAAGCACAGGCCAGGCCTTTTTGCCTGAGAAGATTGAGCCTGGAAGAAAAGGAGAGAGGGAGAACAGCAAAAATGATGAAAGTAAAGGAAGTGGTGATCAGCCAAAACCTTTAAGGTAAAGTTTAAAGATGATGTTTCATCATCTGTATAAATAAAAGAAAGGGTTTGCCTGTACATCGGTCAGAACTCACTCTTTCAAGGATCTCTTTACATTTCATACATTAGAGAACCTGGAACCAGTCTCAGAAAAATTCCTGCCTGTCTGTCTGTCCAGCCAGATTTTGTCACAGCATCAGACAAAACTGCCTGTATTTGCCTGAAGGTAACCTTGTGCCATAGATGAAATTAAAATGTTGAGTAGAAGGGACGTTATGAGCAGTTATCTGCCATATTACGTTATAGTTTGCTTAGGACGAATATAGCACCTTTTCTCTTGGGGTGGGGGTGGAGGGGGGTGCTCGGTGGCTATATGCATCACTTAACAGAGCCAATCAATGTGATATTTTCTTGTATATCGACAGAGTATGCACTGTAAACCCGAATAAGTTGGAAAAACTCAAAAAAATTGAGGTAATCAGTTACCACTTCATCCAGTGGCCCTTTCGCATGGCAGACGAAACACCTACCACTGAGCCACCAGTGCTCTGGTACTTTAGGGTGCTCAGATTTGTAAAGATTATGTGAAGACAGACCAATCCACCATCTTGATCAAAACAATTCAATGTGGGCAGTTTACATGTGCATTGATGATGTCAGACACAAAATCGCTAGGTTAAAAGATTTTAAGACAGCTTCTGTGGCTTAAAATATCAAATTTGTTCAGCTAACTTAAAAAGTTTCATTTCTACAAACTCATAAATACCAGAAAGTTCTAAATACTCATCATGGTCTATTAATTTGAACTAATTGTAATTGTTTAACTTAACAGTACTCGATATGTTTAACTACTTTGAGCATTAGGGTTTACAGAGTATGCGGTAGACACAGAAACGACCATAACGCACATATAAGCTGCCACAATCTTCACAAAACACAAACAAACGCATGACATACCATGGCTTTCTTCAAAAACAGGCAAGTAGACTATGGAAAGTGAACCTTCAAAGATGAATGGACAGATCAATGTATGTTTATTGTTCCTGCGGGAAGTTTAAAATCAGTTCCGAAACTGTGGCTCTAATAAAAAGCAGTAATCTGAAGTGCCACTATGAGATAAAATACTGGTCTTTAGAGCAAGCATACCCACAGCAGTCCAAGGTGAGGGCGTGTAATAAAATACCAAAACTAAGAGCCCAGTGTTACATACTAAAATCAAAATTATTGAGTAGAAGTAAAGTTATGAGCAGTTATGTGCCAAATATCGTCATAGCATTATGCAAAACTGGCTGGACAGAATTTTATGAATCTTTGGCAGCATTTAGATATCTGCCTGAAGTTTAAATTGCACCATAAGTGAAGTCAAAATGTTGAGTAAAAACAATGTAATGAACAGTTATGTGCCAGATTTAAAATAAGTTACTAATAAGCTACCTGCACCAATGGACAATAATTAGAAAATCTAAACCGAATATTTGTACTGGGATTACTTAATATTTTCACCCCTAAAACAACAGCGCTAAAATGGTATAAGTGACTTTTTCATGCTCTGGAGACGTTTAAAGATAAATAGTTTCTTTATCCGATCTACTTTTCCGATTGCTCATCTGTGATTTACTCTCTGATTACTGAACAGGGAGTGTATTTAGCTGACAATGAAAAAAAAAATACAACATGGCATAAACAAGGCATAAGAAACGAGGCACAACCTTACAAAATTCAATTTCTTTGCATTAATAGGTTATAATATAATAATAAGGTCATATTTAATAATAAGGCAGAGAGTTGTTATTCTGTTGTTCAGAAAGACAGGCAGACATGTCCGTGGGCTTCAACCTGAAATAATAATATCACTGACTGCATTAAAGCTGATCAGCCCTTTTTTATTTTAGCTTTAACCTTTAAACTGTTTTTATGTCAGGTGTCTTAGAGTGACATAATCCTCTCTTTCAAGTCTTTTCAAATCTTTTAAGTATAGAACTTCAGAATCTCACTGGACTGATGATATCCCTCAGATAAAGGCAAACCTGACACTGCATCATAATCATAATGTCACGAGCAACCGAGGGACGAACACAGCAGCCTTAGCAGTTAGCCCGTGTTGCGTGGACGGTAAACCCAAACGCGGAAGCAGCGCGAGTAGGCAGGATAACCACGCGTTTACTCTTAGAACTCTCTTACAGCAAGAGCAAGGATCTACACAAATAAACCCGCGTTCTAGCAACACACACTCAATCAAGGAAGCAACCTGAATAGGTGAGTACTCACGGAACCTTTGGTGAAGCGATAGCGAAGGCATGAATGAACTCAATGACTGAGCGATGTGAAGCGCCATCTTGTTTCCTTTTATGCTTTCTGAAAGCGCGACCGTCTTACTTCCGGGTCCTCGTGCCGGTCGCGGTGCGAGTGTGCATGACACATAATGTCTTTGCTTGGTAATCTTTATGCTTTTTTATTATGTCATTCACACCTACAGTCTTCAGTGATATTATATTGGAAAGCATGCATTTATTAGCAATGAAATGTAAAGAATATTGTCTGTTAAGTTACATGAACACCTGAGCCATTTTGATAATTCTAGGAGAATTGTACTAGATAGTGCTGTACGTAGTTAATGGAATTTAAATCCTGGGTGGCATTCAGGAATGACTCTTTCCTGATTAGTTTCTGTTAAAAGCCACCATCTTTAAAGAAGCTCAAGATTCAAGATAATAACACAGCTCCAGTCACCTATACTTTTGGATATTGCAAGCTGACTTGAATAACTAGAACAGTTTGATGCGATTTACAAAATTCATATTCCTTCTAATATGAAACTTATGACTGTGTCTGCAGGGCGGTCCGAACTCTGTGCGATCACATAGGGACCGGAGCAGAGCTGAGTTTCCGAAAGGGGGAGGAGCTCTTTCTCCTTGGAGGCGTGGACCAAGACTGGATCCGTTGTCGCCAAGGAGACAAGGAAGGCCTCGTTCCCATTGGTTATGCATCACTCATCATGTGATTCCTCCTTGGATGATCGTGTGAGTTGAAGTGAAGTGAATATGTACCATGGATTGTAATGTTAAGAATAGAAAGGTGTAAACATTGATATTTAGTTCATATCCTAACTCCTATAATATATTTATAAGGGGCTGTGTAGAAATGCTCAGCTCTGTTGCCTGGTTGTGTTACCTGTTTCGTGTTTTTCTCTAGCAATTATCTAAACATATATAATATTGTATAAATGCTACATTTACACAAATATCTAATTAATCCAATTCAAAATCATAGATTTAACCATGATAGATAGGCAGATAGACATGAACATGTCATCCATGTCCATGATAAAATAGATTTTCATCTTAAGTTTTGAAATTTCATATCCATCGTATACAGCTTATTCCAAATATCAAGCTTGCTAATCCATTGTGACAGAAAAGAAAGCATATATACTGTATATGTATCAGTTTGTGTGGTTAACCAGAGTTTCAGCTGCTTTTGCGTTTCAGATGTATATCAGTAAATGCTCTCCTTGCACGCTACCCGAGTATTTGTTTTTGCATCACTGTTAATCATGTAGATTTCAAGTTCTTCGGGCAATTTATCATCGATTACCAACCAGGATAAAAGTGGTTACTGGATGGATTTCAGACAAAAATAGATTTCTAGTCAGTAATCCCACTAATTAAAAGGCTAGATTTTAAAAATGTATGTATTCATATTTTTGCAATGACGTGTTCTCACCCTGTCACTATATAAAAGCTTGACGATGTAAAACTACTACTACGTTTGATGTCGCCGCTCTCACTAGTGGCTGTCGAGTACTTTAGCGTGGTAGTGCACCGATCATTCTTCTTATTTCCATTCCTACAATGTGCTAACTAGCGTGATTAGAAAGTTTTATCCCAGACTATGCATATACCGTACTGTACTATTCATGAAACCCGTCACTAAAGTTAAACTCTACAGTATATGTTTGATGGCATTGCTCATTGTTTTCAAATAGGTAATCCATGTGCGAATGCCTTGAATGGAGTTGCATGAACATATATCGAAGTAAATAGCATATTTATCAGCCTCAGAAGCAAGATGGCATTGTTGTACGTATGTTGATGTCTATACTGTACATGCAGTGGCTCTTATGTACAAGAGAGTTCTGCGTTTGGAGCCGAGATAAACTGCTTACCTGTAAGTAGAGATTAAGTGTAAAGGTGAGCATATCAGATGAGCTGAGTACAGCAAGCATGGTGATGAGGCGAGAAGAGGGAACCCAGTGAAAATGAGCTGCTTCCACACTGGCTGATGCATTGAGCACTGCTGATTGATGGCGTTCCCTCGCCATCTGTGCCTGCACTGACATGCCAGTTTGCATGGATCGCAGCTTCATCTCTTTAACCCACACCAACAAATGCTCACTATCACTGTGCCAGTTTAAAGCAGCGAAGCCAACCTCGTAGAAAACCGCAGAGTATTTACACCACCGCCAGACACCTGTGTGAATGTGTAACGTAAACTTGTTCCACCTTTTGCCAAGCCTCCATTATGTACGCTCTCCAGCAGACCAGCTCACCTCATCAACAAAATATGCTTGATTTATTTCAGAAAAGGTCCCTTTGCATTTCTGCACTTGATTACATTTAACGTCTTAGGGTTAAATATGCAGTATAATAGGTTAAGCTATACAGAATAACAGCTTAGACGTGAGTATCATTGATGTCGTGTTGTTACAGCTATGATCAATCAATTCAAGCCTAGATTTTGTTTAGTGAAAATCCATATTTTTATTTCATTCTTACCTCAAAGGCAACCTTTCAGTGATGTATGGAACGTATCAGGAATTTCAGGAATTGTTGTTTTTTTAACTTATTTAATTAGTTTTTTTTAGTAGTATATTTAACATTATGTGATAAAGCCTTGGTTTGGTGGAAAAACTAGATGTACTGGATAGTATTGTGGTATTGTTTTTATTCTTGATGATTTGGCTGCTGTATCCTTTTTTTAGTTTTTTTGTTTTTTTGTCTATCTCTCTATCTATCTACCGTGGTGTGTAAGTGCGTATATACTGTATGCGTGTATGCCTTAGTGTGGCAGTGGGTTGCATAGCTGTGTGTGATATAGCCCGCCGCTGGTAGCATACTTCAGATACATAGTAGCCTGTACCCTGTTCGAATAATGTCATTCAGTAGTCTACCAACTGCTTGCATGTGGGTGTTTGTAAATATACCCAAATAAACGATTAAAAATCAATAATTGTGCCTCAAGTCGTGATTTGTTATTAAGGTAGTCCTTTGGAGCATTGTTTTATGGGAGCAGATATGAGTCATTCCTCGTGACAAAGTGACCATGATGGGAAAGGAACAATGAATCACACTCTTTATATTCTACAAGTATAAATGAGGGAACAAACACTTCAAGGTAAACCGCGTGCAATTCATGCAGTAAATAATGAGAAAGCAGCACAGCTCAGATAGCCAGACAAGGCTAAAACATAAATCTCAAATGGATTAGTGATCAAAGAGAGGAAACTGATGGAAGAACATGAGGATACCAGCCTCCACACTGCACTAAAATGAAGATGCACTGCAAAAAAAAATAAAAATACATATCTTGAATATGGTCAAAATAACTAGTATTTCCTATAATAAGCTAAACCCAACATTTATACTGATCAGCCATATCTTTAACACTGGCAGGTACACAGCACTGATCACCAACTATACACCAGCAAACAGGTGACAGGATCATGGGCGGCATATTACATTTAAGAAAATATGAAGCTTGAAATTAAATTGCTGTTTTGTACATTTTAAACATTTCACCTTCAAACCTCCAGGATCTTGATGAGGTCTCTGTACTTAGAGTTTACATGTTCTTGCTGTTCTCCTCCAGTCCAAAGACATACTGTATATGTAGGCTGATTGGCTGTTCCAAATCGACCATAATGTATGATTGGATGTGTTTGTGTGCATTTGTGCCCTGTAATAGGTTGGCATCCTACCTAGGATATCCCATGCCCACTGCCTTTAACAGGATAAAAATGACAGAAAATGTCTGACTATATTCACAATATTTTCTCTTGCCAATATGTCATTTTTTGTACTGTATATAATACAGTGAATATTGCTTTTCTAATGCAGTAAGTAACTGCACTCTGTAAATGCAAATTTATTCACCTCTATATATGATAAATTTAGCTCATGACCATCTTTGCCTCCGATTCTCTTTTTGTTTCTGCTCTATTCAGTTCTAACCATGAGAGGGCAGTGTGTTTACAGATCTGCTTGGTCTGGCATTCTTCGCTGCTGGAGCCCTGCTGAGTATTATGAGTTAAGGTCACTTTAAAGCTCCACATGTTCTTGGCTTACTTCCCACCTCTGAAAGCTTTTGCTCAGGAGTGGCTGTGGAAATACTCAATCACGGATCGTGACCTTAAAAAAAACAGGGAATTAAATTTGATGCAGTGCTGTGTGTAATTCAGCATTTCAATTATATTTCATATCTTTTCAATAGGCATCATTATGATATCACCATTTGTTGTATAGTAACACAAAACACCACAAGTTCTGCTTTCAGAGCACGACAGCACAGCCCATAAAAAGGGTCTCCTGGATAGTCAGTATTTTTTCTCTCTCTTTTTTTTAATGCCTTCCAGTTGCCAAGATGGTAGAATCATGAAACCATAAACACTAAATGCCTGCTGCAGGTGTCTTGGGAGCTGGTAGAGTGTGAAAGTATGGGCTGTCTAAAGATCTCTGTGGAAGACAATATGTTGCAAGAAAGTGAAATAGGCACTTCATACACACCTGGGAACAATTTAGAGAAGTCTACGTACGAACACGTTTAAGGAGTTGGAAGGAAAATCGAGACTCCGACGGAAACCCACGTACACATTGTACACAGACCTGAGGTCAGGATTGAACTTCTAACCCTGAAGCTCAGTGTCACGTCAAAGCCATCCCGCCACACTGCATCTCATATACTTCATGAATCTAAAAATGTATCAGACTTGCACATGCAATCACAAGGCTACAAAACAGCATGGTTGGTTTAGATTTTATTATATAGCATATCAAGCTTACAGGATAAGGTTTATCATACACAAAGTTTATACTAATCTTAGCAAGTCAATATTATGCCTCACCTAAAAATACTTCACTTTATCAAGGTCCAGATACCTTTGAGCATCGTATGGGATATAATCCTCTGTTTCTTGCATAATATAAAGATGGAAATCAGTCAACTGAATTTGGATAGCAAGCATCATAATGGTTCTCGTGAAAAAAATATTGCTATGACAGCCACCATAAATGCCATTACTAGAAGCATATACCATGTATTGTCCACCAAATATGTACAGAGTGGATGAAAATTAACTAGGCAATGTTTAATGGCTATAGAACGTGTAGAGTCGTGATGAAAACAGTCTCTCCCTTTTTTGCTCTTACTGTGCGTGCCTCGTAAGACCAGCATGTTCCAGGACGTTGGCTGAGACGACACAGACCTCATGAATGACCTCCAAGAAGTCCAGATCTCACTCTATGTTATTTTTTTTCCTGAGGGCCTATGCAAAGGAGAATGTGTACAGGACAAAGCCTAGCACACTGGAGCACTTGGAGGCACAGAGATTCAGGAGCTTCAATCAATATACCAATCGACTTTCTTCAGACGGCCGTTTTAAGAAAATAGTTGATGCTTCCAGTGCCTATGTTTGAATGTTAATATTTGCTTTTATTTTCCTATGTAATAAAGTATATGCGCAATTTGTTCCAATAACTTTGTATTAGAAATATGGACTTTATTAGCACATTTGAATGCCTAGTTACTTTTCACCTTTTCACTTTGTAGATCAGGTAGATTAGTTCCAGCATACTGTCAGTGGGTCCATGTTCCTGCCCTGTAGGTAGGCCCCAGGTGATAGACTCAGACAACAAGGAGTGAATGACAAATAAGACGAGGTATGGAGGAGAGTCATATCATCAGCGTTGTAGAAGCAAACTTGATGCCGGTCACAATCCAAGTACAGCCCTATTCTCTGTGGCTTCACAGCCAGCTCCTTCTCAGTCTCTGTGCTATTCTCATTTACAGAGTAGCCTTGGTTATGTTTGAGCTGGAGCCTGATGTTCTTGTTTAAGCTGCTTATACATCCACCATCAATGCCAACACTCCAGTCAATCTTTTCCCCCACGTCCACTTCCCAGTAATGCTGCCCAGACTGGAAAGACTTGTGTGTTCTGGCCAGTGGTCTGTAGTCTTTCTGGCGATAAAGGATTCCCTTCTTGTCTGCACGAGTCACACTGCGGCCATCGGAGGAAACCCTCAAGTATGGGTCATGGCAGTCAGATATTGCGTTACGATCCGGAACTGTGGAATAAATTACAGCCTGGGGTTGTGCTGTGAACACAATCTTCTCTACACAATGTTTTTAATTAATTTACAATGGTGACCAAAAGTATTAAGACAGAAAGTGAAATTCAATGTTTCATTGATATTCTTTTGAAAAAAATAATGACATTTACGATAATAAGAATAATGCCAAGGAGCTGCTATACAACAATCAATATTTAATGTGACATCCTTTATTCTTTAAAAACCTGCTGGGTGCGGCAGTCAAAACGATGTCTGGAGCACTCTGGTGTTAATTGCTCAATCCATGACTAATTGGTTGCTTCCTGAATATCAAGTACAGAAGACGGTTCATTGACTGTTGATGCCTTCTTCACCATTGTCCAACAGGTTTTTATATGATTTAGTCCTGGACCATGACACTGACCCAGGCCATGGCTCCAAAAGCTGTATTTGTCACATAACACATAGTTCTTCACTAGCTTTTTGGTTAATTTGCACAGCTCTTCAGCCAGATACTGTATGCTAGAACTAATTAACAATTTTTTTTTTTTTTTTTTTTTGCGTGCACAGGAATAAGTAATGCATGGCATATCTTGTCTTAATACATTTGTCCACCACTGTACATTATACACTGTACAGCTGCAATAAATCAGTTATGCATACTTATATACTATATGGTCAAAAGCTTGTTAACACCTGGCCCTCACACCCACATGTGGTTGCCACAAATTTCAAAGCACACACTTGTGTAGGCTGCCTTCGGATGATGTATGATTACAATTTCCCCCACATAACAGTTCAGTTTCCTTTGAACTGGAATGCAGGCTGCACCCCAGGCCTTGTCACTCACTAATGCTCCTGTGGCTGAATACAAAAAAAAATCCCCAGCCATGCTCCAAAATCTAGTAGAAATCCTTAAATCTGGAATGATACAACTGTGTCATGTGACAGCAGATTTTAGGCCATGTAGTAAAAGATTGTTACCTGGTTTAATGGAGCCAAGCATCTTCTTCCACACAAAGAACTTCAGATGCGTTTCATAGGGTCCAAGAAATAGGGTGTCTAAGGTCACACCGAGGCCCTTCACACTTGACTTATACCTTAAATGAATACAGTAATCAGAATTTATGTCTAAAGCATGTTCTCATGCATATCACTTCCAGTACTCACTGTGGTGACTGAGAAGCATGTTCATTCCTTTTAGACCAACCATCAACCTCCCTCATCCCTTCAACAAATCCCAGGCCATGTTCAGTCCACCACTGCACAAGAGACAGAATGGAAGATGTATGTGTCGTACATCTACTTCAGCAGATATAATGAAAGCCACAAAAGGGAAAACTAAACGTAATATTTATTTGTAGAGAAGAAATCAGGTAGAACCTGCAGAAAAGCATCAGGCCGATCAGTTTCAAGGACTGACTTTAGTAATTCTTCATGCTCTTTTCCAGTGTTCAGTTTCTCCTCTATGTCATGTCTGTTCTTCTGCATCTTTTCCACTACAACCTTTTCTTCTTTTTTAAGCAGTTCTTTCACCTCCTGCTCCTTCTCTCTCAGGAACTGGTGCATTTCCTGGAACTGAGCTGCAATTTGGGCTGAAAGCTGTTTGGACCGCTCCTATAGAGATCGAAAAAGAAAGCAGAAATGTTACTATTTCATGATGTTAAAGCATGTTGCATCATTTTTGTTTACTACAGACTCCACAACCCAAGAAAGATCCATTAATGAGTGTCTTCAGTGACATTAATGCCTGCTAAATATCAAATACCGGCCAGATGGTGCATGTCAGCTAGACGTCTCAAGTGGATGCTTATTTCACCTGAGTTTTTGTGATTTCGTTGGTCTGGTTCTTAATCAGCTCTTCTAGCTCTTTGTTCTCCTTTGATATGAAATCTAGTGGTTCCTTTAGCATCCCCTAAAGTACAGAAAATGTAGATTAATACATATTTAATGAATATAATGAAGAAGGGTTACTTAGAGGTTCTTTAATGTAGATTTACAAAAAAAAAAAATAGCATGCATTTGGTCTTTTTTATTTTTTTATTATTATTATTTTTTTAGCATATTCTGATATAATGTCTCATGGTAGCTTCAATTGTTTACATACTGTATTTGTCACAGTTGTCTTTCACTGACCTTTTTTGGTGGTGCTGCATCATCCACTGGTTTGAACTTGTGCCCTTGATGTTTATCGCCATCTCTACAAATTAAGCACACCAAGTTTTGATCCGTCTCACAGAACAGTTTCAGCCTCTCGTCATGGTCAGGGCACACTAGCTTCTCTGGCTCCATGAACAGCCCTACTCTAGGGCCGATGGCTCCGTCGACCGTCTTGTCCTTGATGGCTTGTTGTTCTGTGAGGTGCTCCCTCACAGCATCCACCATGTTCCTCAGCACACGATTGGATCGTAGATCCCATATAGTATACGGTCGACGGCATTCGGGACACAAGCGTGAACGGCTGCTTGTCTGCGAGTGGTTGTTGATACACTGCCTGCAGAACGTGTGGTCACACAGCAGACTCACCGGGTCTGTAAATTCCCCCAAACACACAGAACACTGAATCTGCTTGAAGAGCCGAGAATCCATGGTGACTTCCGTTTATGGTTTGTCGATCTCTGGCTAACTCTTCAGCGAAGTATTGATCAAAACATCAGTTTTTGTGTCCTCTAAAAGCCACAAGCCTTTTCCAAACAGACTCAATAGTCCTAATAGCAGCTGCCGACTATCAGATGTCTGACAGCAAATGTCCACCCCACTGGACTTCAGCAGAGACTGGGGGGGATTTTCTGGGCATGTGCTTGTCACCCCTCCACCCCTGCATGCTTTCCCCAGGATTCTATATTTGGGTGGAAGCACATGTTTCAGACATCGACCTGCATCCACTCATTAAACACTCTGAGCAGTAATAAATCTGGAACAGTAGTCAAATTAATGTACAATTGACTTCCACATAGTGTGCTACATTAGCGCTTTCTTCGTCATTACAATTACAGAAAAAGCAGTAAATACAAACTCACATTCCGTTTAACTTCCAAGACATGTATAACGTCCAAGAAAATCTATTTCCTATAATTTATCCATAAATCAAAACCTTTCCTTAATGCCTTATATTAGTAAGAAAAGCTGATTCAAGTTCTGTCCATGATGAAGAAATCCAACAGGTGACTGGATTGTCACGTGAACATAAAATGTTAGCACTGACGAGCCACTGGTCTGTCTAAAGCTCTGTTGTCCTGTCTGTAGTCTATAATTAGCAAGTGTCTCTTTCACTTTCAGCTGAATCTACTATGGAGAGAAATTCTAAAATGGTATGTTTTAATGACTTTATTGTACTGGATTTTATACTAGGACATCTTACATATAATATAATATAATATAATATAATATAATATAATATAATATAATATAATATAATATAATATAATATAATATAATATAATATAATATAATATAATATAATACATTTAAATACAATACAATAAAACATAATAATATAATAAAATGCCTTAAGATGACAAAAATATGCAATTATGCAGCAGTAATAAAAATGATATACATTATAATATAATACAGTATTAAAAAAAACAACTAGTATAGTAATACAAATATGTATACAGAATATGGTGTGTTGTTATGGGAAAATAAGCCAAGACACTGTGCTGTGAAGTGACCCCATGTGATTGCAACTTTGTATTTATTTTTCTAATTATAAAATTATAAAATCTTATACATTCATTTTATTAAAGTTGTATTTAATGAATTTATTAGAATTAATTTTAGTGAAGGAGAAAAAAGGAAAGCTTCAAATGAGTAGAAGCATCTAAAAACAGGTGAATAAACAATCATGTTTAATCATGAATCTAATAGTGGAATCATTAAAATGCTTAACCAATCAGATTTGAACATTCAGGAGTGTTGTGGTATAAAGTAGATTGAATAAATATTACCTTTATTTAAATAAAAAAAATATTAAAAAAAAAAAAAAACTACAGCAAAAACTGCTTGCTTTTTAACAGCTAAGCATTATGTTGCTTTAATACCAACAAAGCATGAGCGGATCGCTGTTCCATCCGTCTAGGTAAAGCCCAGGGGAGAGACAGAGGGAATATGGTGGTGATTTTGACAAGACTCTGGTGTCAATGAGAGTCATTTTGTCAGAGTCATAGAATGAGATCTGGTTTCTTTCACAGTCCAGGTACACGCCTATCTTCCTGGGCCTTGGTGTAACATCCACTGTGCCTTTGTCCACATAGTGAGCCTGTTGGATGTCGTAGCCAGATTCTGAGTTGAAACAAAGCACCGTGTCATTGACGATTTTGCCTGATTCAAGGCTACAAACTCCAATGCCCCAGTCTATTTTCTTCCCCACATCCATCTCCCAGAAGTGGTTCCCTGTGTTACATGATGACACTGTCTTAAGCCACACTGATTTGGGTTTGAGTTTTTCCTTTTTGTGAGGCTGGACTTGCTTAGGCTGGATACAGAGTTTACTGGGAGAAATGCTTATGTGTGGATCTTCTTTGTCCTCCACAGCATGGTGATGAGGGACTTGATGGGGGAAAAATAGAAGTGGTTATGATTAACTTGTAAGCACAGATACTGCATTACATAAGGTATGCCATACACATACAGTAGGCAGTCAGCTCGACTGTCCACTCACCCATCTGGATGACTCTCAACATCTCTTTCCAAACAAAGAACTGAAGGTAAGTCTCATAGGGACCAAGAGACAGGGTGTCCTGTGTAACCCTAAGATCCCCTACGTTCAGACACCTAAAATCATTACATGTTAATATGATTAGAGAGCTATTGCTGAAATTGGGCACTGCATTTTTTCCCCCTATAAAATACTCACGTTGATTCGCGCAAGTGTATCTCCCTATTTACAAAGCGACCATTCTCATTCCACCACTGCTGGCATACAAACAAATCATGATTTATGTCTCAGTGCTTTATCATCAAAGTTTTATTAAGAAGAAAAATACATTTCCAACCTGTAAGAACTTGGTAGGTCGGTTAATCTCCAAAGCTGACTTAATCACACCTATTTTTTCTCTCCCATCTGACAACATTTCCTCCATCGTAAACATGTTTACTCCCATTATGTCCAGGATTTGATTTTCCTCCTCCTCTAGATGTCTTTTCAATTCCATCTCTTTGTCATTCAGAAACTGGTGCAGCTTCTCAAACTGGGCAGAGATCTGGGATGATAAAGATCTGGATTTCTCCTGCAGGAAAAAAAAACATTTATCTATTAGATTTGTTCTTTTTTCATCAGTAGAACAGGTAAATGATTTTAATTGTTCTGTTTATAAATGCTTTTCCTCATAGAAAGAGATTCAAAACAAAACAAAACAAAAAAACAGCCCTCACTTGATGCAACATCTCACGCTGGAGTGTGTCATGTCACCTACCATTGTTTTCAGAACTTCTTCCGCCTGCTCTTCAATCAAACCAATCAGTATTTCTTCTCTGCCAAGGAAAGTTTCCAGAGCCTCACATGTCTTCTTCTAAAAAGTTTATCAGACAACACTTTAAAAGAATGAAATTAAACATCACATGTATTTCTTTCCAGCTCTTTGAATTTACAGTACCTTCTTGTGATGGAATGCATCTTTCAGAATTATAAAATTGTGTCCCCGGTGTTTTGTTTCTTCTCTGCAGATAACACAAATGACTTCTTGATCTTCGACACAGAAAAGCTTAAATTGCTCGTTATGGTGCAGACATTGCTCTGCAAAGTCCCAGGTTTGTTTTGTGGTCCCTTTGTACATTCGCTCTCTCAGGGCTTGATGTTCCCTCAGGTGATCTTTGGCTGCATTCACCAAGTTTCTTAAAACTCGATTTACTCTTATATCATCCTGAGAAAAAGGCTTACGGCATTCTGGACATCTTGCATCAGGAGAGGTTTTGTTCATATGCTCAGTAATACATACTCTACAGTAGAAGTGCTCACATGAAAGACATACCGGATCTCTTAAATCATTCAAACACACAGGACAGCGGATCTCCTGAGACAAACCAGAAGCCATTGCTGAGCCGATTCTTTGGTTCCTCGACTTAAATCCCTTTTATACACAAGTTGCCGGTGAGCTTTGAACACAGGTACAGTATCCTCCCGGCACAAAACAGCAGAAGAAATTGAAAGTAAAAATGGTAGAGACCTGTTCTTAAATGATTCAAACTTGACTTACTGGAAACACCAACAGAGAACTTCCCTGAGTCAATTTAATGACATGTGTTTTAGAATGTGCGCTATGTGAGGAATGTTGTTGTTTCTATGGAAACAAATAAGTAAATGCATGGGACATACACCGATAAGCCATAACATTCAAATCTGGATGACCTGAATAATAGTGTGTTGGTCCCTTTAACTGAAGTACAATTATTCAGTGGGAAAAATATATTTTTTTTTACATGGAATTATGGTGGCAACAGTTATTGGCACCCCTGATGTTAATACTTTGTACAACTCCAAGACAGTACTTAATTTCCTTCTATAACATTTCACAAGATTGGAGATTACAGAGCGTGCTCTTATGCACTCTCCTCTCCAGCTCACCCCACAGGCTTTCAATTGGGTTGAGGTCTGGGGACTGAGATGGCCGTGGGAGAAGCTTGATTTTGTGTCTGCTGAACCATTTTTGTGTACATTTCGCCACACTGTTTTGGGTCATTATCGTGCTAAAAGAGCCAGTGACAACCCATCTTCAGCTTTCTGACAAAGGCCATCAGGTTTTGATTAAAATGTCCTGGTATTTCAGAGAGTTCATGATGCCATGCAGCCTAACATGCTTCCCAGGGCCTTTGGAAGAGAAACAGGACCACAGCATCACAGATCCTCCACCATACTTCACACTGGGCATGAGGTGCTTTTCTTCATACACATCTTTTGTTTTTTTTATGTCTGACCCAGACAGTGTTTGTTGCCAAAAAGATCCATCTTAGTCTCATCTGACCACAGCACACAGTCTCAGTAAACTCCAGGCGTTTATGTTTGTGATTGTGGGTGGGAAAAGGCTTTTTCCTTGCATGCCTCCCAAACAACTTGTTGGCATGTAGGTAGCGTCTGATGGTTGTCATGGAGACTTTGTGCCCCCAAGATGCCTCGTTTTGATGCATATCGTTTGGATATAAATATCCTCCTCACTGTGCGGGGTGGCAAGATAAACTCGGGTCCTCGTCCAACCGCGTTTGTCACTGTTCCAGTTGTTTTAAACTTCTTAATGATTCCTCTGACTGTAGATATGGGCAAGTTTAGGCGAGTGGCTATTTTCTTGTAGCCATTGACTTATGAAGGTTGACACACATCTGCCTTACTTGAATGGGGTGTCACGCCTCTGTGGCCTCTGTGTCACGTCATATTTATACCACAGGCAAACAGGAAGTCATGAATTTTTAATTAAAAGTTTCTAGATACTCTGATCAACTTTATAAACTACAGTAAAAATGATAAAAATGCTCAAATTACATTTATTTTATCAAAATTGTTAGGGGTGCCAATAAAAAAACTAACATTTTTAGTCATGGATTTTTTTTTTTTTTTTTTTGCATTTGTTTTTTATTCACTGGAGTTAAAGGTTAGATATTTCTACAATTTTCAGTATGCGATTAGGCTTCTGCAATAAAAAAAAAATTAATTTATTATAAGCCTAAGAACACATCTTAACCAGGGGTGCCAATAATAATGACCAGCACTGTACAATACAATGGCATGAGGTGCTGGTTGACTCACATTTTATCAGTGCTTCTGTATTGCATATTTAAGTATAGGTACAGTGCATTTATGTCATTATATTTCATTTGTAAATTCGTTTGTATGAAGAGACTCGGAAACTACTTAATGGATCTACTGCGGCTACAGAGCTAGGTTTAGGCTAATGTGGGCTGATAGGTCAGGAACCAGTGTGTATGAGAGAATTTTTTTAAAGCAGGAAGTTTCCCAGCTCACAGCACAACCCTGGCTATTTAAAGACCTAATATAACACAGAGTAGGCTTCTGACGGGAAAATAAGATGTGTGACAGATTGATTGTCTCACCTTACAGTTCATTGCAAGCGTTATACATTTCCTTTTGTAGAAACAGTTACATAAGTAGGTCAGGCTGTGCACGTGCCAACATAGGGAATTTTGTTGGAATGAGGAACCAAGGCATGAAATACAAAAGGGACAAAAGCGGTGTTGCCCTCATATGCTGAGACTTATTGGGTGGTGGTTGACTTGCCATGTTGGTTGTTTTGGCTATACTGTAGGTTCGATTCCCATCTCTGTGTGCATGGAGTTTGCATGTCCTCCCTGTGCTTGGTGGGTTTCCTCCCACATTCCAAAGACATGTAGGTTAGGTTAATTGACCTTCCCAAATTGGCCGTAGCATGTGAATGAGTGTGTGAGTGTGTGTAGATATCCTGCGACAACAAGTTATGACAATAAATCCTGATGTTCAGTATTATACCACTTTAACAAAAAAATGTATGAATTATGCTTTATGTACGCTTGAAGTATTTACAGCACTGATAAAGAGCTTGTTTCTTCAAGCATTCTGTGAAAAGTATTGCTTTGGCAGAAATGAGTCACAGGTCTTTCTCAAACTCAACTGGAGAAACTGCAGTCCATGCCCACGCTTCTATTATTCAGACCCCTGAAATGAAAGATGACATATCAGTTTAGTCCTCTGCGCCAGTAGCGAAACAATTTTTTTATTTTATTTTTTTTGCTGCAATGGAAACTTGTTGGATACAATATCCAGGGTTCTGAGTCCACTCATACTGTATATATAAATTTCCCCTAAACGTGTCATATTCAGCAAAATAACATGAAAAGTTCTCCTAACATTTTTTTAGTAGTCAAGAAATGCTGATAGACAGCTAAGCAGTTTCACTGTTCTTCATCAGTGTGGTGAGAACCGGACTGGATTGAAGTAGAAAGGTGGGTAAAATCAGTCAAAGACACACACAGGACACAGGAATAAATGAGGCATTTATTAAGCCCAAACACAAACCCTAAACAGTTCAATAAAAAGCTTCTGAGCAGCCACTACATCATAGATCAGGGGTAGGGAACCCAAGAGCTTTGAGCCATGTACTGTATATGTGGTGACTTGAGAAAACCAAACACACGGTGAAATTTCAACCTTTCCTTCTCAACCACAAGTAAATTTCTTATTTTACCTCTGTGAATGAAAAAAAAAGAGAGACGAAAACAGCATTTACGTTTTCATACCAACAGTAAACATTTTTCACCAGTAGCTGATAAGAAACTGAATTGATTAAGTTTAGGTTCATTTCACTGTGGGACACAGCTAAAAAAAATGATTGAAGCCTGACAATCACAAGGTTTTAAACGTCTTTAGGTACACTAGTAGCATTTTTAAATTGGCTGCCTACACAAATTGATCTGGCAGGAAGATACAATACAAACCACATTTTAACATTACCTGTTTTGGTGATATACAGTACTGTGCAAAAGTCTTGAGCCACCCCATATTTCGTTGTATTAAATGATGTAGGTTAAACAGATTGTACCAAATGTTTCAGTGCAACAGGCAGCAAAATGCCTAAAGATACAATTTGAAAATGGGTTATTTATGTAACAACCTCAGCAGCAACCTCATTTCCCTTCTCATCTGTTCCAACCACTCAGCATTCAGCATCACCAGTATACTAATCACCTGTTTCTCACAGAGTCATGCCTAAAGTTAGATTTTTTTTCCCCTTGAATGCTTGAATGATTCATAGGTCACTGTGTGGATTAACAAGCAAAAAACATTCCTCTAAAACTGGTCAGGTACAGGGACAGGACTGAAAATGAGTTTTAAAAAGTCCTGGAGAAGGAAACTTATTGCTCAAGACTACTTAAAAATATGAGAAAGTCTGACTTTCCAAAAGCAAAATATGAAGAAATAAAGGGGCTCAAGACTATTTTACAGTAACGTATATTTATGAATGCTTAAATATGAGGAATGTAGATTATAGGCAGAGAAAAACGATAAAAAAAAAGTGGTACTGAAACTCAACTGTTCAGCTACAGCAGGGTTTTTTTGCCCGGCCACTTCACATAATGACACTTTTTTTTTGTTGGAAGTCACAATGGGCCACTTGTGCAGGAACCAAATTTCATGTCATAAACTGGTTGCTGACTTATTTTATTACACAGATTTGGACCCTAATCACAACTGTTTTACTTGTTGAGCATAGATTTACACTGAAATAAAACCTTTCCAAACGACACTGTACACAAAATAAAGCCTGGAAGCTCTTAATTAAATGATGCATTTGTACATTTGAGAAAAATCTTCATTTAGCCGTGGAAGCTAATGAGCTGTGCATTATTTCTATCTCACTCCCCTTTAACCTCCACTCCTATTTGATTGATATACATAGCTAAACTCAAATACTAATCCGTTTTCATAGGTACTTTAAGGCTTTCACATTTTAAAAGCTTTATTTTAAAGGGACAGGTTTAACTTTGTCTAACAAATCAAAGCTGGAAAAGTCAAATAAAAGAAGAAAAAACAACTGAATAAGTATATATCTTGTGAGAACTTTGTCTGCAGTGTCTCTGCTCTAATGACTGAAAATGCTTCACTGAAAATATCAAATGTAAAGACATGTTTTGAGAAGCAATGATTTTGCCACAGCAGGGGGAAAATAGCTTGCGCCAAGTCCTGGTGGAAACTGGAAACCAGCCAGCAATAAGTGCTAGCATGGATGAACAAAGCTGGGAATAGAAATTCTTTTGCTCTGCCAGTACTGTGAAGACTGTACAAAAAAGGGAAATGTTTTCTTGGGAGTGTGTTAGAAACTGTATGCTTATTCCAGGACTGTATGCGTCTTTGTTTTTGTTTGGCTCTCAGGGTGATAAGGGTCCCAACCCCTGCCAATGCATACTTTATTTCTCCCTACTGAAGAATTCAACCTCATTCAAGTTTGATGTACGTAGGAAAATGCCCAACAACACCTCTCAGGCTGGTGTGTAAAATTAGAGGGCAGCATAAAAGGAGTTTAAAAAGTAGTATAGTGACAATGAAAAGAATTAGCTTATTGCTTTCTAATTATTGCTTATTACTAGGCACATCTCACATTAAATTATATCACTGGTACTATGTGCAGTCATTGGCAAGGCAAATGATGTAAATACAAATGTAAAGAAAACACATTATAAATAATAAAACTAAAAATTATATACAATTTTAAAATATATTTATAATGATTGTTCATGTCCTTGGCCAAGGGTGAACTAACTACCTCAGCATTTCCCCTTCCCACAGCTTCATGCACCCCATGCTCTTTTATTTTTGTGATTTAATACTGAAGACGTATCTGAACAAGGCAACAGACAGGATATAAAAGTGGAAGAAACATGGAATGGAGAAGTGTTTGTCTTTTTTTTTTTTTTAGATCAGCAGTCTGTTCCTCCTCTGTGAAATGTCCACCCTTTTTCAATTAATATGGATCTTTGAGTCTTAATTGTTTTCTCAGCAAGCATCCCATCCAGCAGGGCTCTGTTCAAAAAAGAAAAGAGAGCTATAATCTCACAATGTCTCCATAAATATTAATAAAATGCTTACACATATTGCCATCACTACACTTATTTCTGAAACTCAACAGTTCAGGTATGAAGGACTTTAAGAAAGCTTGAGTAATGGTTCCACCGTGAGCCTCTATTAGCAAGTGGAATAAAAGTCTCTGATCCATGAAGTGTCCTTTGTACTGTTGTATGTATGTCCTTTTTACTGTTTGCACCACAGCAGATCACTTCATGCTTCACATAATCACGCTAAATATCCTAACAGGTACAAACAAACCCTTGAAAAAATTTTTTGCTTACACATGCAGTAAATATAATTTGTATTCCTTACAAATACGTAGCACTGCGCACTTCTCTATATTAGTGACTCTTACCTGTTTAACGCTCAGTGCCTGTGTAAGCGCACCACACAACGGGTCTTTGGTATTGAAGGGCATCGTCTGCCTGTTCTTGAAGGCCCCATCATGCCTTTGTGTTACCATGGTCACAACCACAACCACAATATGCCCTGGAAGGTAGGTGTGTGGGCGTGGCTTCTAATCTCTTACAGGAAGCTGCTGATGTGGGCTGAAGCTTCCTGGTGAGCTCTGTGGTATTGGGCCCTCAGCTGACTCACATCACGCCCGACTGCAGACTCGGAGCCGTAGTATTTCTGATAATACAAGATGAGATTGATCAAACCTTTTAATAAACAGACGCAATTTCACTATTCATTAAGTGTACATTGTTCCATGTAAGGCTTGATGGGACACCCAACTTCAGAGCATTAACTTAAATTAGCTGTAGTCATTATCTTCTTCACACAAGGAGTTTTGTCCTTCAAAAAAAAATCAACTGGCCAACATTTTGACTAGAAGCTGTTGGGTTCTTTTGCTTCTTTAAACACACACAGAAAAATAGTATGTGTCTGGCTATCATCTCTTTTATTCTCATATGTTTTAATGTACAAGCCAAAATAATAATGTCTTTGCACTGCCCATTATTTCACTCAGTTATACCAAAGGACTTTTTCAAAACTGAGGACATTTAACAGCACATAGTCCTGCAGTATACTGACTATCACATACTGGGCAAAATACTTTTATTCATTTTTTAAACTGATTAAATATACTTCAGTTGTGTGTGCATATACATACACACTACCCCTCAAAAGTTTGGGATAACTTTTGGTATCACTTAGAAATGTTCTTGTTTTCCAAGCGAACACACACAAAATTAGCCTGAATAGAAAATATAACAATAGAAGAAGACATGCTGACATTTTCAAGAGTTAGAAATAACAATTTTGATGGAAATGATGAATGTGTTCTTTTTTTGATAAACTTTGTGTTTATCAAAAACACACACACACACACACACACACACACACACACACACACACACACACACACACACACACACACACACACCTTTTGCAGCAATTACAGCCTGGCAGACATTCTAGCTGTCAATTTTTCAAGATATCCGATGAGATTTCACCCCATGCTTCCTGGAACATCTTACACGCAATGGATTGGCTTGATGAAGTCTTCCTCTGTACCGTACGGTCAAGTTTCTCTCACAACAGCTCAATAGGGTTTAGATCTGGAGACTGTGCTGGCCGCTCCATTACAGACAGAATTCTGCCTAACTTTAATTGTTTGTGAAATGGATATAATTGTTTGTGAACTGCATGACAATGTGTTTTTCTTTGGAGAACAAGAAAAATTCCAAGCAGTCCCAAACTTTTGAGCGGTAGTATATAGTAAGTATACCAGTATACCATAACATATACACTAATCAGCCTTAACCTTAAAACCATTAATAATTAAACCACCCAGATTTAGGTTCCCCGTCTGCAGTTCTGGCCCCTCGGGTCGTGGCTCCACAGGATCTCTAGTGATGTGCTGTGGTGATTGGCACCAAGACATTAGCGGAGGATCCTTTGGGTGCTGTGGGTTGCGGAGAGGGGCATCCGTGGATTGGTCCCTATTTATCTAGCACATCCCGTGGATGCTCAAATAAATTGACTTCTGTTAATAACTCAAGTTCTGTCAACAACCTTGAGCCCCATGTTCTGTTATGCCCCATCTTTGCCTGCTAAGCCCCAGCATATGGTGCACTGGCAGTTCTGGTGCCTTTCTATCCTGACCACTGTGACTTTTATCCATGGTATGTGCCGCATTGGCTTTTCTGTGGGATAGGACTAGACAGACTGGCCTTTGGTTTCTCTGGGCGCAGATGGTCCTTGGGTGCCAATGTGATCGGTTTATTGCCAATCTAATAAACTGTCAGTTTAACTGAAAAACATTGTCATTCAATTGACCTTGCAGTGGTGTTAGTGTTGTGGCTGAATGGTGTATATAAAAGTATCTGTGTACAGTATCTACATTATCTTAGCCTTTATCACAGTATGCAGGTATATCCTGGTATATAATCACAGCCCTATATAAAAATAATGTTGCATATTACATTTACTGCTTCTCAAGGCTATCACAACCTCAAAGAGCGAGAGTCAGAGAAAGAGAATCAGAGAGAGATTGAGTCAGAGAAAGAGAGAGAGATGTGTTTCTAAGAATTATAAATGATCAACACCCACAACATAGAGGCAGCTCTGAAAAAGTCAGTGAGTTCTCAGGACACTAAAATAGCACATTTCTGTGTAGAGGATAAATGCAGGAGGAGAAAGGCGCAGGACACACTGACCTCTGCGCAGTGAAACACAGTCAGCATGTCCGAGTGGAAGGCCGCCAGGCTCTCATAGTGTCCTGACTGGAGCTGCTTTTGTACCATGCTGAGGTCCACCAGAGCAGAGTCAGATCTAAAGTATAAACACACACATGCACGCACACACACACACACATGAACACAGATGTTGTTATGCCAAAAAGAGAAAGGTCGAAACTACTCCATCTAGTGGAGTGTAACAATAGTGTGTTTACAAGCACACCTTTTTCTAGAGCAGAGGTTTAGCAGAGGATCACTGAGGGTTTGTCCAGATGATCCTGGTGGTCAGAGACAGACAAAGACGGAGAGAAACACAAAGAGACACAGAGAGAGAGTAAGGAAGACAGATAGAGATGGAGAAAAAGACAAAGAGAGAGCCAGAGAGACAGGTAGAAAAAATGCAGAAGACAATGTCAGATATAGGCAAAGAAAGTGAAAGGTTAAAAAGGTTTTATCTTCTTAAATTTTCTTTCACCTATCATCAATATTATTATCCAAGTTCTTAACTCATTTCAGTCAGCAAACATACCCTTGCAACTAACAATCCTGTCACAGATTTCTTGGAGTGTCTGTGAGAGATTTCTGCTTTGGAATGTTACGTGCACCCCTTCTTCAGAACATGACCTCCGCTCGATAGGGCACCTGTCTGCGGCATGTAGAACAACACACAATTTGAAAAAGGTAAACAAAACCAGTCAAAACTTTGGACACACCAGTCAATGTCTGGACGCAAAGCATGAATTCTACATTCTACAACAATACTGTTTTTTCCCCCCAAAACTATCAAATAGAACACATGCCATTAGGAAATTAAATCATATCAACAACAGTCAGTTGTTATTTTAAGACCCAAATGTCAGTTGTTCTGGAATAGTTCTTACAACAACAGTATTGTCAAGTGCATTTGCAAAATCCATCAAGCACCATAATGAAACTAGCTCCCCTGAAGACCATCACAGGACAGCAAGACAAAAACTTACCTCTACTGTAGGGGAGAAGTTCATTTAAAGTTACCAACCTCAAAAATCATCACTTAATAACACCTCAGATTAGAGCCATTAAGGCTTTACAGAACTGTTTAAAAGAGATCATTGCATATTGCATTTTGCATGCCTTCAGTATTGTTTTACAATGTAGAAAGAAATAAAATTCAGGAAAGATCATGAAATTAGAAGATGTGTCCAAATTTTTGACTGGTAGTGTATGTCCAAAATACACTCTACTAAAACTGACTGAACATGCAGCAAGACAACCAATGTCCAATGTCCACATACATGGCGTCCAATGCTATGACCTACAACATGCAAAAGACAGATGCAGGATATACAAAATGTCAGGTACATTACAGACGAGAGGTGTGTAATCACACTATGCCTCCACATTTGGATTGGGAAGCTGTGACTACTATGAGTGACAAAATCAACATGGAAGAACGCAAACAAGCAAAACACATTGAATTCCCGGATTTTTCCACCCCTGATGAGCATTCTTATTAAAGAGCAAGTGGGTAACTAAGGATGGTTGCTTATTGTAATACAGAAATGTTTTACAGCATGATGAAAATGATGCAAGCCAAATAAATAACAAATACATACACACATGCACATGTCGCCAACAACTACACACACTCCTAGACCTGACTTGATGGTTGGATCCTCTCCAAGGTCTCTACCCTCACTCTGGCTGCTCACTTTGTCCTCCTCCTTTTCGTTCTCCTGCTGTCTTGCGCCCTCTCTCAGAAGATACGCCTGTCTTGCCTTCATCTTCTCGTAATTTCTCACCAGGAAGACACCGTGTTTCATTACAAAAGTCCTGAAATGACAATACAGCAGGGACAAGAGACACAAAATGAGAAAAAAAAGAGCTTCAACTCCTTTGTTATAAAACATTTAATGAAATGCATTTCTTAACTCATAATTCATTTACTGAACATATCCTGTTACTTAAAGTATTTTGCTTTCATTTTATGAAACGAAAGTGATTTGTAATCTCACAAAATCACCCCTGGCCCCCAAATTAAGTATAAAATTTGTTTATACTCTGCATTTTTAACTTTTGTTTTATACTATAACAGGGATATCAGCCAAACATGTTGTTAAAGTTCTGATGACAACTTAAAAAAGATATATATATTTTCGCTACAGAAAGCTAACAGTAGACTCTGGGGATTGTACATACTTTATACAGTATAGCGAATACTGAATGGGACTTCCCTAACCGTGAGCACTGTATATACTGTATTTCATAAGAACTCTGAAGCTCTCATACATTTCTCATAGACATGTCACCAAATTACAGAATTACAGTACACATTCAGTGTTGGTACAGTATTTGGTGGTCTTTGACATGCCTTGAGTGCTCTGTTCTTGACAGAGTTTTAGTTTAAAGTTTAAACTGTGGAAATACGTATGAACTATGAATCTGTGAAAATCTATTTGTCTGGTACCTCTCTTCACTAGATAAGGTTGAGGGAAAATTCTCATTGTCACTGGTTTCCTCCTGTAAGTGAAAGAAAAATATATATATAGATAGCAGAATAAGGATAATTTTGACATTTGACATTTTGACAAATCTAGTCATTCACCAATACATTAAGTACAATGTGATGTGTTGATGTGTCACCTGTTGTTTGAGGTGATGATGGCACTGATGGTGTTCCTCGCACACATGTATGTGACTGCCCATATCACAGGACTCAGTCTCATCATCACTGAGCCTAAAAATCATGCTTGGTTTTAGATTATATAGTAGCAATAAAAGTGTTCTAACTAAGGCAATAAAGCCATCACTTAAAGATGCCATTTTATATTTATTTTTTAACTTTTTAACATGAACCTCAAAGGTCTCCAAAGTGTGTTCGTCAATGTTCTAGCTGAAATCCAACTAAAATGTATTCTGGTCTCGCTAAAATTCATTCTATTTCACTTCTGTTCAAAATGTTCAAATGTACTTCTTCCCTCTTTTTAGCTTGAAATGCAAATGAGCTACTTCTTCTTTGTGAAAGAGCATTTTTCTAGCCAATCAAAACACAGGAAATAAAATTTCCCTGAAAATGGTGCCAACGGAGGGGCTATACAATTTAATCCACACGTCTTATCATCTTGCCTGGAAAAAAAGGGGAAAAGAAAAAAAAAAAGACATCATTGTATTCTGTCTGTGTAAACAAACACTGGAAACCCATGTGAATGTTCAAAAATGTAAAAAATCGAAAAGTGGATTTTGCGCCCTTTGACAGCTGCACTTGAAGTAACTACTTCCCAATAACTGTACATTTCTACAAATATATATGAAAGCAAAAAAAGTTTTATCAATATCAGTGTGTTCCTCTGCAAGAATGTACTGCAGGCCTCGTTCCAGTCAAAAGAAATAACAAGGCTCTGCTGACTTCCTCCGCTCCCTTCATTCAGAAATGAAAAAAAAAACACACCCTTTTTTTGAGTGCACCGCTGCTTGTTTTTTTTCTTCACAAGACGTTTCCTAATACCTGTGGATAAGGAGGACCTGAAAACTGAGTTCATGCAAGTCGTAAACACTATGTGAAAGTGCATGTACGTTCTTACGTTGTGTCGAGGCAATCATCAGAGCACGACTGAGATACACAGCTGTTTGGGGGGATACAAGAACTGTCTGAAGTCAGAGACACGGTCATTGGTTCTAAAAAAAAAGAAAAGAAAAGAAATCTTCATAAAGCTTGTTGCTCAAAAAAAAAAAAAAAGGCTAAAGAACACAAGATAAATAAATGCACACATTAGAAGTAGTCAAGCAGCCATAATGACAAAGAAGACAGATTAACTGTTGCATTACAGCCAAAGAACAACGGTGTCTTTGTCCTCCATATTACTCAGAGTTATTTTTAGACACACACACACACACACACACACACACACACACACACACACACACACACACACACACACACACACACTTACTTGATGGTGATGCCTGTGGTAGAGTAACAGGTTTTTCAAATACCTGGAGAGGGGGGAAATGTACAAATTATAAATGCTATACAGCAGGGGTCAAGTTCCTGGAAATGTTTCTTTTTTTCTCTCTCTCTCTCTCTCTCAAAGCACCTTGTTGCGTGCACATTGCCAGTGGATGTCATAGGGCAACTGAAAGTTGATCCGTTTCACTCTTAGGTACTTTCCTGTCACAGATACACACAAGCAAACATACATACAGTATAGAGGAGCACAACTCTAGATGGAAGGTTTTACCCATATGAATAAGATCTAAAAAACATTTTACAAAAACAATTTTCAAGTTTTTCGGTTATAACTGAAACCCATATTCTTATGAACTTATTCTATTTATACAAAATCAATAATTTGTGGTTCATTATGATCCTGATACTGAAATAACTGAAAACATACAGTGCAACTCACCCACGTGTAAAGGTGCAGGAAGGAGGCCATATTCATGGTCCTCTGGATTGTACTCTACATCCTCTATGTTTAGCTGATGAGGCTGATCAGGAATGCTGACAAAACCAGAAAACCACAAAAAATGGATAAACTTCTTACTGATAATGATCTTAACCAATTTTACCTCAGAACTAGATACAATTGTATGCAGTGTAAATATTATATATCCCTGCAAAAACATCTAAGACCTGCTGGCAGACCTGAATAAGCTGAATAATTCATAGTAGTTATTAAATGATATTGTTTAAAGTGAATTACTGTGAGGCAAGATGAGCGATTAATGTGTTTGATTATATATGTTTATTTTCCCTCACTGACCACTTTATTAGGAATGCTTGCATACACTTAAGAAATTATCACGGGAGGAAATTACATGGCAACCGTGCAATACATAAAATCATGCAGGTACAGGCCAAGGGCTTCAATGTTTACATCAAACATCACAATGGGGTGGGTGGAGTGATCTCAGTGACCCTGACAATGCCATGGGTGTTTTGGTGCCATAAACGCTTGTTTAAGTATTTCATAAACCACCTTGGATTTTTCATGCACCAGTTCACAACACAGAATGATGTGAAAAACAAAACAAAACAAAAAAATCTGTGACTAGTAAGTATTGCCTTGTTTTTTAACTGGTCAGAGAGGAATGGACAAACTGGTCCAGAATAACTTAAATAACCACATTTTACAACCGTGGTGAGCAGAAAAGCTTCTCAGATCATACATCAGAACACCACATCAATTTCCACTCCTGTCAGCCAAAAACAGGAATGTGAGGCTACATACAGTAGGGCCACAGACTCACTAAAGCTAGGATTGGAAAAATACATTTTCCACCATTATAAAGAGTGGTTATTTAATTCTTGACCTGTATGTGCATGGTTCTATGCACTGAAATGCTACCACATGATGGGTATTCGGGACACTGCATGAATACACTGCAAGTATACAGGTGTTCCTAATAAAGTGGCTGGTGAGCATATGTGTGTGGGAACTTACTCTTCAGTTTTAAAATCATCTGAATAAAGCCCTGCCCATAAATACTTTTTATTTGGTAAGGAGGCAGTGGCCTGCTCCGGCTGACTGTCTTCAACATGGTTAGGTGATAAGCCAATGGGTGCTGAGCACATGTGGCAGTGAGTGGAAGACGTCTCTGTCTCATCTGTTTCTTCATTCTGATTCTGAACTCCATCTTCCACACTTTCAGCAATTTTTCTTTTTTTCCCACTCCTCTGCTCTCCGTGAATGACAAGCTCAATGACCTCCAACACTGTGTCACTGTTATCTTTGTCGTCTTCTCCTGCCTTTTCTATAGTCAAAGATGAAGTTAGCTCAGGAACAGAAAGTAAAGATGGTGGAGAAGAGGGCTTAGGACTCTTCCTTGGTCGTCCTGGTCCTCTTCTCTTTACTCCGTTGCCATCTGACACATCCGGTCCCTCTGAATTCTGATGTTTTACTGACTTGAATTGTTGTAGTACCTTTGCACTTGTAGAAGGAGCGTTTCTGGCTGCCGGCTGTGCATGCTCATCTCTTAAAGGAGGTGAGGATTGGCGAACATGGTTTGACTTATTCTTAATCAGGAGCCTCCTTTTGGCTTTAAAACCCCTTGGCTCCTTTGAAACACCTTTTTCCCGTTCTCTGGATGATGATGAATCACTGCACTGATGCTTTTTTGATAAACCACCTGCTTGGTTGATACCTGAAAAACAGACAGTAAAAACCTCAATTAAATTCAGTGATTGTTTCTAAACATGAAGTATCAAGTAGATATTGAGATTAAGTAACTAACAATATCCAACAACTATTTTATAAAGATCTTCATATTCCTACAATACATCTTCCCAGTTTTTCCATATTTTTGTGTACCATTTACAAGCATTCGGCTTCTGCTGTTTCTCTGACTATCAAGCATACCAGGAAAAGACCTGCAAAAATCACAAGTAACAACTCCCACAGGGCATACATCATATTTCAACCATTTCCTTCTGGAAAACAATTACTAAAACATGCTGCTTTAGAAAAATTTCTTTCCCTCGGCCACTGGAATGCTTAACTGTCCTATTCCCTGTTGTATTCTGATGAACTTTGGCTGGTCAGATGGACATTACAGCAGAGTGAAATTCTTTTTTCCACATATTCCTGTTTTTTTCCACACATATTTCTGGTTTAGAGTGCAGGGTCAGCCATGTTACAGCACCTCTGGAACATATAAGGTTAAGTTCCTAACAGCGGCAGCATGATGGTGCTGGGTCTAGAACCCCAAACCATCTGATCAGTAACCCAGAGTTTTAACCATATGAGCCACTTCTGCAATGTTACACTAACTCATCTCTCTTAAGCTTTATACAACAAGATATAACTGAAACATATTTGATATTTACAGTGCTTACTGTAATTTACTGTCCTTTTTTTCTTACTGTATTTTTTTTTGTACTTATTGCCTATTTTGCGCACTCAGAGCTGGTCTGAAACTAAATTCCACCAACATGGTTGCCTGGCAATAATGAATATTGAGATCATGATTTAAAAACAGTTCGAACACATTATGTTTTTGGTTGGCATCACTGTATGTATACTTGTGAAATTGCGGAATGAACTCCTAAATTTTACACAGATTTACATTTAAAAGTGCAATTTTTTCTGTATACTTTAACACACAAATGTATTAAGTTGCTCAGCTCCGACTGACAAACTAAGCTGGTGTTTTAACTGAACTTATTAACAGAAACGTTTTCGGGTATTTTGGTAGTTCTCCTGCATTTTGGACAAAAAAACAAAACAAAAAAACCTTACTCCAAGCTGTATGTTTGCAAAGAGTAAACTGAAAAAGTGGAAATGGGCGCTAAAATACAATTGCACAAAATGCAGCTTTAAAGTAATATGTGAAGTTATTGCGACCAGAGTTATATTTTTAACAAGCATTTAATGCACTCCAGTTAGGCTTTGCTACTGGTTAGATACAATCATAATCAATTTCACAAAGCAGCACTGAAATGCATTCCACAGCAAACCCTGGATCTTTAGGACAAGGATTGTGAAATCAGGATGGGGTGTGCTCTGAAACACACCATCAAATACCTCTTTTACAGCACAAAACAATCATACTTCAGGGAATATAGTGGGGAGTAACATTACATTTCAGTTCTGCTTAAGAGCATTCCAAGAGGACAGAAGGATAAGCTTCTAAGAGAAATAAAGACAGATAGACAGGTAGACAGACAGACAAACATATGAGATGGTGTGGAAAAACAACCTGGCAATGGTGCTGTAATGTGACTTGCGTGTTGTTTCTTTGTACATCTATGGTGGAGCTATTTCTAGGCTGGATAAAAGCCAGACCGAGATCACTTTAAATCTACCTCTGTCACATCATCATGTACGTGTAAATACATCAACAGCCAAGGCATCATAGCAAAGGTATATTTTTAGACTGGACAAACAAGCATGCGGCAGGAGGTTAAGTAAGGAACAAGGGATGAGATAAAGAGAACGAGGTCTGACCAAAGATGTCAGGGTGGAGAACTGTTAAGGCACATATGAAGCTAGTTAGAAGATGTACTCTGGCCAAATATACTCTTTGGCTTTCACAAAAACAGCTTCCTTCGCTCTTCCCTCTCAGTCATTTGTAAAAGTTCACTTGGAGATTTCCAGGCTAACCCCCACCCACACAACCACATTTCCTTACCACTGCTGAATGCCTGCACTTTTCTCTTTCTACCTTTCCAAGGCAAACAGAATAGTGTATGTTGGCCACTGGCAGACAGGAGCTCTATAGCAGGACTCTAAATGGACATTCCTTGGCAGGCAGATAACAGAGTAAGCACATAATTCATAATGATGAATTGTATAGCACAACTCCAAGCGGTTCTGAGGGACTTGTTACGTCTCTGTCATGCCTAAGTCTACAAATAAATGAATGTGAGAATGGTTGTGTGCATGAATAGAGTTGACCGCAAATAACCCCAAGCTCGTTCCTGCCCAGGAAAACGCATGAGTAGCCGATATGTAACTTAATACTCTGGTTTTAACATTTAATCAAATATCAGTTACGTTCATTAAAAGGTCCTTCTAAAATTAAAAGAAGACAACTCAGAGTAACGTCTCAGAGTAACTCAGATCATGTACAAAATCATTAAAAAGAATAATAAATCATAATCAAGTGCACTGCCACTTGATTAACCAAATACAGTCAAATTCAGAGTTATTGCAACTCTTAGGGCAAAATATATGGCCATTTCCTATTTCCCACTGGCACACCCTCATAAATTCCCTTTGGCTCTACCCCAACTAGTGCATTTGCAGTCCTTGTGTGTGCATGCTGCTAGTGTCCCATTTTTCTTTTAAGGCTTTAAAAAGTTCTCACAAGTGTCCTCTTTTTGCACATACTTTGCCTTTTGGCAAAGGTCCATCCAAGCAATCCACAGTCACCTACCCAAGGACCAATCACAGAAGATGAGCAAATTAAGCCAATGACATTCAAATAAATTATCTTTTTTATGGGAATAACGTTTTTAGTAACTGACATAGGTCGTTGAAACTGCACATGTTGGGAGAGTAACTCTTCTTCTATACAAAAGGTATTAATCAACCATCACCATTTGCGCCATCGTTGAACCCAACTCCTGCATCCTCTTTAAAAATCCCCTCTGTCATAGCTGATGATCCCACTGCACTACAGAACGTTTTCAGAGATGACACCATTGACAACAGCATTGTGAACAAGTGGATGAAAAAGTTTAATGAAGCTGGCATTGAAAACAAACCATACAGTGGAAGACCATCAAATGTGACAAAAGAGAATTTCAAAGGCTACATTCACATTACCAGCCTGAAGTGACTCAATTCAAATTTTTTCACTCTAATGTGACAGAGCTGATTTTAGGGCTGTCTGAGCGCACATATCTGATGTTTTTTTGTGTTTTTTTTTTAGATTGGATTTGATACATATACATGCGACTTGACTGAGAACGGACAGTTCTCCATTCATTTCAGTTAGCACCGCTAAAGTGATGCATCTGGCTTTCTCCCATCATCATCATAACCTCAACAAATATAGCCAACTAACTGCTTGCTGACTTTCAGAGCAAAATCTCAATCACATTTTTTGCTGAAATTGCATCTGTTGTTTAAAACGAATGAGTGTTTTCACAAACTCATGACAGGTTTTAGCACAGATGGTGTAAGCAAAGACGTATTGATGTGCACATGCATGCTGTTACAGAGGACTGACAAGTCCATATTAGAGTCAGATAAAAGTCGCTTATAATTTTGAATGTGAACCATCATGACATGTAAATCGACCTGACCAAAAAAAAAATCAGAACTAAGCAATGTGGTTTGTAGTGAGAACACTGCCACAGAAAATTCGGATTCTCTTGGGATTAATGATGGGGCAAATGCATCGCTTGTGATGGAGATTATGTTGGGCAGTACCTTCATATAGAGGAAGTGATACTCTACCATCATGTGCGATTCAAACGCCCTGTGTCAGTTAATAAAAGACATACGCCCTTTTTTGCAATACTTTCGGTACTGCCCTCTTTTCAAACCAACTATGAGTATTTACCTAATTCTTTTTAATAGCCTATATATTTATTTATTTAGATGTTTCTGAAATAACAAAATTTCTCAAAAAGAGGTCACCAGCATGTTCTGCTACATTACCTCTGCCAGAGGTCTTGTCCATGGGAGGGTCTTTTAACAAAATAACAGCCCCAAAGGTACTTCCAAATCTATCCTTTACACAAACCTAAAGTCAATATATAAAGGAGTTCAAAAGGTTCTATGTAGTACATCTACCTACAAATGTTCTAGCTTTTTTGACATTATTGTCAGAATCTCAGTGCTGTTATAGTCTCCAGGTGAAAGCTTCATCAAATATTAATAGTAAAAACAGTATTTTTGGAATAAAAAACAAAACATTCATATTTTTTTGCAGGAGTTTGTTTATATTTTGAGCTCAGCAAAAAAATCTTACTGGATATAAGTTATAGGTTGCAGCATTTAAAAGGCACAGCAGGGCCTGCCTCGAGTATCTCATAAAGTAAAATAGAGTCACCTACAGTAACTCACTCATGAAGAACGGGCTGTATAAAATCTGGCACCCCTCCTATACTTTCTATCTCCTATATGGGCTCTATCTCTAGGGCATATTTTTTCTAAGCATTGTCATTTTATAAGGGAAAGTCATCATATAGGTCAATTTCTCATTCTACAATTACACATTGGATTCCCTCTGCACAATTTCTCAGCTTCTCTTTTCCCTATCCATCAGTGGAAAGAGACCATAACAGGACCACCTGCACAGAGTCAAGTGGGAGACCTTTCTCAAAAACTTATAATTTCTTGCATGTTGGAATAAATATATAGTTTTTGTGTATCTTTACTCTGTGTAAGGGAAATATTAGGTGACGTGATAAGTTTCAGGGAAAGAAATTCTTCTTCCATTCCTAATCAGTAACCTCCATGAGAACAACTACATGTCTTGGTTTCAGATTTTCAACTACTGGGTCACTTGCTTTGGAAGTAGCACTAATTGTCTTGCACTTCATACGTAATAAAACATTAAACCAATCATACCTGAATTCTTGCAAAAAAATCATAACACAGAAAATGGGATTTGTCGGAAAAGATGGGAAGCCCACTCTAACCTCAAAGTTAGAAAAATAAAATCTTATTTTGATATATTTTTGGTACAGCCGCATGTCAAATAAGTTGCCTTGGAACATATAATCAGAATGATTTCAATATTGTTCATGTAAATGTAGCTACTGACGATGGACAAGTAACACCAATGGAAAAAAGTGAAGTACACCTACAAGGAGAGAATATTTAACATAAAGTCCAATTAGCCACAGTGCTGTACTTAGTATAAATACTGTACTGAGGAAGGTCTACCACCCAAAATAAGATCAGCAGGGAGCCGTTGGTTGTTGCTTAGATGGGGAAAGATATCAGTGCATGTTCATGGTGCACGAACCTGATAAAATGGCCTGTGGGTGTGGGTACAACATAGGTGTATATAAAAGCCTAGCAAGTCTGTTTTTCCACTCAGAAATACCCAAAGGATGCCACAAACATGATCCACCACCCAGTGCTTTCAGATACATTACTCACATGCTGAGGTTTGTTTCTTGCCATATGTTTAACTAAACAACAATGAGCTAAATAGTACTTCCGTTCCACTGGTGTCTCAGAGGGACTCATTAAATAATTAACAGCAGTAAAATAGTACTCTGAAAAATAAAAAGAACCAAAGCGCAGTTCCAGTTCCAGTACTAAGGCGGGTTCGGAGGAGGATTTGGAATTGACTACATGCTACTGTGCGCAAGCTGTTTGATTTATAGAAGTGCTACAAAAGGCAGGAATTCACAACAATCCAGCACCTGCTTTTGCATGCATTTACACAGCCCTATCACTGCAAAACAATTCAAAAGACAAAAGGATTGAATGCTGCACTCAGCAGGTCTGTATAGAGTTAACAATATAAATGAGTGCCAGGACACCACATATCATAGCATATCTGTAGCTTGGATAAACATACGTAAGAGCTTACACGTCTGAAAGCACTTTGCCTGCCAGCTAAAATCTGTAGTAGTAACTACACAGACAGGAAAAAAAAGCAGTCTGTGCTCTCATTTCTTATGCCACCAGTTAAACAGTGGGTGGTAAATGAGCAAAAAGACACCTAAATATAATACAATGCTCTGATTTAATGGCACAAAGCACTTTCCTGCGTAATAATGTGTAATAAAAACAAAAACAAAAATATATATTTAATCCACGAAGAAAAAAGGATGCAATAATGACAATCAGATATGTCCACCTTCTTACCTGGTGCTCTCTTAACCCCTGAAGATAGCTCTTGCACAGATGTCTTAGATTGTTCCTTTAGAACATCCGAGAGCCCAGTCACTTCTTCACTCCTTCTTGACTTGGTGATCCTTTTGTGACCTGGTGTCCCACCAACGAGCGTAGGATGTTTTAAGAAAGGCTGACCTCTTCTGTGTAACTGCTGAGCTGATACTGGGTTCCCATCAGTCTCTGGACCTTTTGAGGTATTCTCAAAGCCCACTGAATTCATTTCAAGTGTTTCAGAGGGCTGGTTTAGGTTTTTGTTGCCAAGACCAAATGCTGGCTGATGGTCTGACCACCTCATTTCTCCTCCCTGTACCAGGTTTGACGTACTTAAATGTGTAAAAGGAAAGGTTTTGTCTTTCTGTTGGACTTGTGAGAAAATCGAAGAGGGGGAAGGAGAGTTAAATGAACAGCTTCCTGAATTTTCATTGTCTTTTGTGAAATTATTAAGCCGAAAACATGCATCATTTCCATGCTGTCTTTCTGTCATCGTGCTATGTTTTTCCCGCCTTCCTTTGCCTTTCTCTTTCTGTTTCTGCCTTTGCCCACTCTCCGGATTAAAGCAGTCACAGGAGGAGTGCGGGGACATCCTAGGATATCCTCCAAATGTGTTCTGTCCCCAAATTGCAGAGTCTTGTCTTGGGAACTTGGTCCTTTTCTTGTGGAACTTAGATGGACTTATAATGGGGTTCTTAGGATAGTGATGCAGATATGATGGTGGAAAAGGGAGTGGATATAACGTCGCACCGGATGGGTATCCTCGACAGAGGCCGAACCCAAGCGAGGCCGTTGTGAATGGTACTTTGTAGGATGGGTGGATAAATCCACCACCTGGGTACGGGTATCCAAGTTTGTGCATCATAGGAAAATGTGAAACAATTTGTTCGCCCGGCTCAGTGGAGCAACCGTGCTTCCTTCTCATATTTGCCATTCGGACATAATGAAGAGGTTCACAGGACAGGGCAGAATGTGGTGAATAGTACCCACTAAGGTTAATTTGAAACATGGCAGGGGGATGAACTTTTTCTTGTAGACACTGCTGAAGATCATATGATTGACATTTGCCCTTTACAGTCTTTCTTCCTGATGCATTAACGTCATCTCCAAGCTTTGTCCGGGTGATGCGTTGCACAATTCGGATCTTGCTCAGTCTGACAACTAAGTCGTCAATATCTGCGAGAACGTCAGGGTCTTGGCATTTGGCCTTGAGTTGCATATACTTCTTCTTGCATTTATATTTATGTCTTCTAAGCTTTTCTCGACTTAGGCAGTGATGGGCCTTCCGATGGCATTTAAACTTGTGTGCCTCTTGGTCTGTGAATGTTAACGAGGGACTGGAATCTTGTGGCCTACCAGAGCCTAATGGCAAATGTGTAGAAAAAAAGCGCTCTGAAGGCAAGGAGGAAAAAGCCTTTGGCCTACCGTGAAAGGAATTACTCCCAGAAACACCCGACATTGTGAATACAGAGCCCGTGGCTGGTGCTGAGCAAAATCCCATGCCTTCATCCAGCCTGTTATTCCTTTCACCCCTGTCTGATATGGCGTTATCATTAACTCCATCCCCACTGTTACACGTCAATGTTATTTCACACTGAGCCTGAGAATTTTCACTGAGCTGTTTAAAAGAAGTTGCTTTGATTTTTGGGGTATTAAAATGTAGCTGTGAGCTCCTCCCTGATGATGAAGATGCTGCAATGTTTTTAAGTGTGCTAGAGGAGCCTGATACAGGAACGTTTTGTGTACCTGATTGTGGCTGTGCAAAAGTAGATGTGGGAGAAAACAGTGGATTGTCTGGAAACAACTGCAGAGATTTCTGGGAAGAAACATTGGAGGTTGTGTAACATTTTGGTTTGCGACCTCTCCTCTTTCCCATGTAGATAGTTCCTCTTTTACTGACGTTAATTTGAGAACCTAGTTTACCCCCGAAAGATGATACAAGAGAAGATAAGGAGTGTGTTGCAGTAGACTCCGGACTGCATGCATCTCTTTCTGTGCCTTCGTGAGACATTTCTTTATCGTCACATTGCTTCTGTCCCAGCAGAATCTGTGTGAGCACTTGATCTTTCCTCTTCACTTTCATCTTATTGATCTTTCCAATGATTGTCTTCATTATTACCCTTTTGGTTTTCTTGCACTTTTGAATGTTTCTTGCTTTGTCTTTGGGAGTAATATTAAGGTCCCCAGAGCCCTGTTTCTTAGAGATTAATTCTGGCAGACTTTCCTGTGCTTGGATAGAAAAAGACTGTTTAGGGCGCCCACGTTTTCTTGCCATAGGCCTTGTCTGCTTCGTGTCATGTTCCGGCTCTATATCTTCTGTGTTTTGATCATTTGGAGGATTAACAACTGACACTTGAGAACTGTTTGCCTGAAACTGCACTGCTGATTTGTTTGTTTTAGGTCTACCCCTTTTCCGAGATGGTGGATTATTTAGGGATGAAATTTCTGAATAGCGATTTTTTGAGTTTTGAGAGGGTCTTGGTTTGCAAGGTTGTTCATCTGAATTTTGTTCACACTGAGGTGAGGACAATGATTTTGAAAAACTATTAAACTGAGATTCATTTTGTAAAGCACTGTGTGGTAATTTACAGGGAACAGGACTGTGATTAAATTCACTGGTCATGTTTGCAAATCTATTGCTACGAAGATTCCTTACGGGTTGTTTCTTTGACATTTTTTTGTCTTGCTTGCTGTTTGAGGATAAGTCATCTGTCAGAGATTTTACTGGAGCAGAAGATACTTGGGGATTTACTGTAGACCCTACAGAGTTGTTAGTGTCAGTCAAACGATGTACTTCAATTTGCTCTTGACTTGTACCAAACTTGACTTGCTTTCCATGCTCATCGTTAGCCGATCCACTTGCGCTGCCATAAGTTTTATGCTCAAAAGCAGGATTTGGGGGGGATTTCATAGTTATTTCTGAAGTCCAATTTAGGTCTTTATTTTCATTCTGTCCATTGCTTCCTCTGCTGTTCTCTGACAGATCTGACGTGGTGTCAATGCACTTCCTGGAACATGGGGAATCAGCTACCTGGAAAGGCGTAGGGTGTTCTGGCAGGTCATTTGTACAAGGACTTGCCTCTTGCATGGAGGAATTTTGATGTTTATTCTTTTCATTAATCAATCCTCTGATATCAGCATTGTTTGGATCGTCCACACAGCTTTCACCCTTCTTTGGGTTCAAACGCATACTGCAATGTGAAGCCATTTCTGAATTACTTTCGTTGCATTTTGAGGCATTTTTCTGAAAGCAGGATGTTAGCTTGGATGGCACAGTACGTAAACTAGCTCCACTTGGATTTCCATAACTGGAGTTTGGACTGGCTTGACCTTGCTGTGTCTTGTCCTCATTAAGAACTTTAATGCACTCTTGTGGGTTAGAGTCCTGTTGAGAAGTGGAATTTGAATCAGGAGAATTTTTGGAGGCGTATGTCTGCTTTATTTGAGTATTATGAGTTATCTTGTGAGAAACTGACAGTTTGTTGGTTGACTGTGGGGTTTCCTGTAGTGTTATATCTGATTTTAAATCTGTCTTCTTAGTTTGTTTTGGGAGAACCTGTCAAAACAGACGATGCATGATAAGTAGAAGATCACTATACACGACTACTCTTGCGTATTCCTGAAATCCATATTTCCTTTTTCATGTCTAGGTTTCTTCTATTATCCATTAAATGACTAATTTCCAGTGTGGCATATAGAAGGAAGACAAAACATGCCTGACCATGGGACAAGAGTGAATGACGAGTATTATATCAACTGATCAAATTCTAACAAGAAATGACTAAATGTGACATAGAAGGTGGGGAGTAAAAGAGAGTTCACACACAGGGAAAGAAAAATGAAACAGTGTCAAGTTACAACAGGCATAGAAAGTAGGTGAGGCAAAAATAGATTAACTCTTAGTTACGAAGTCACAAAACATCTGTAATGTCGATTACACCAGATAATTTGACTTTTTCAAAAGACTATCGAGTGCATAATTTCATGTCATAATTTTTATTGTGCTGTACATTACATTTCCTGATCAACCCTGAAAAAGCGATTTTTGTTTTATTCTCATCTTTAGCAGTTTATTTCAGACAGTAATAAAATATAAAATGACTCCAACCTTTTTAGATGACCTTGTACTCGCAGTGTCTGAAGCAGGACTCATGATACTAGAAGGAATGTGAGAGGAGGGAGAAAGTGCTGATGGATCAGTATTTGTCATCACTGAATTGTCTTTTGTTACCACTGAGTCAGTGTTACACTTCTTTTGAACAGGATGACATAACTGACTGTAGAGTCTAGTTTTAGCACTTATACCATCTCTTCGTTTGTGGACACTTTGCCCCACAGGTTCAGGCCTCTGAAACACCCGAACAGAAGGTCGGCATATGAAGTTCTCAAGGCTCTTCGGGGGTTTCTTGGTTCGTTTTGCTCCAGGTGTGATCTTTGCTTTCAGATTACCTTCTGAATGGTCAGCCTCTCTAATCATTAAATCTTGCAGCTGCTTATCTTGGCCATCAGTTCCTTCGGAGAGGAAATCCAGTTCTTCTGATTTGGTCTTTTTCGTTTTTTTTCTACTCTCTGTCTCCTCACATGCTCTTTCTCTCTCTGGTGCTGGCGTAGATAAATCATTCTTCCGTCTTTTATCCATTTGGATGTTTGTTGCAGAAACAAACTGGCAGGGGGGGCAGAGCTATTGAGCTATTCAATTAAGATGATGACAGGTCCAGGTATGAAGATAAGTGCTTATTAAACAAAAATGTAAAAGCTCCAACTCAGTGCTGTCTTCTTTCATTATATTCCTGGCCTACTGGAATAGAGAAGTGAAGAAAACAAAATTATTAGGAATACTAATCACTATTATAGAATTACAGAAAATTCTATCACCATTTTAGCTGTAATCATAATTACTACGCAATATCACACAAGAGCGAGCGTGCTAGGCATGAGGCTGAAGCCTGAGTAACTTTCCCTTTATATTTCCACTTATTTCGCTTTAGAATATCTGCTGCGTTAAATTCCGGGTTCCGGGCTTGAATCCCAAAAGATGTACAATCACTTGAAGAGCAATTGGGAATTCCGCCCAATGTGTTAGATGCTAGTTAACTTTGTAGTTGTCATAAAAGAACACGGATCGTTCAGATGTGATTCGGTATGACTAAGGGCATTTTCACATTAGGCACAATTGATTTATACGATGCCAATGAATGATTGCTACCCCCCTCTCTGTTCCCTCGCTAGCCAGCGTTTACATTGTTTTTTGTTCTCAGTTCTCAGGTACACTTGAGTAGTTACACTCTCCGATACAGCAGGTGGCATTATGCACCTACTTGCTTTGTCAGCCACCATTAAACACAAGTTAAAAAGAGAACAAGAAAGTTAACTTTTGTGTGATTCCTGATATTATTGATATTTCGGGAAAAATGTCAAAAGCGACCCTCTTGCATGCCATTCTACTTTATCAGCTTTGGCTGTGTAGTTCAAAGAATGAGATTGGCACATGCTGTATGCACACTGAGATTTCGAAGGAGACCGATGGCACTGATGATGCGATCTACTACAGTGCTCTGGTATGGTTGGCGTCCATATCCGTGCCCGAGTACGCTGTACTGTGTCCAAGACCACTTTTAAGAGCGGACTTGGACATGGTTCCCGAGTCTAGTACGATAGTGTTCATCCTGATCAAAATAAACCAGACTTTGTGGTCAAGTGTTTTCGGAAACGATCCCAGGTCCCTAAAGTGTTGTTTAAGATGGCATAGCATTATCAGCTATGTTTTCTTCCTGAAAGTGCCTCTGTGACTGGTTTTAAATGTGGTTTTCGGCAGCCAGCTGCTCTCTCCTCAGTATGCTCTCTCTTACTTTCGCCCATGCTGCGATCGAGAATTAGTGTAATTAATGGTTATTAAAAGACTCTGTGATGTGGAGTAATATATATAGTTAAATGTGCCAATGATGTTACTGTCCATTATCACAACTCATGAAATGTCTCTCGTCTAATCAGATTGCTCGGTTGGAACTAACGGTTGTATAAAACATATTAGGCAATAGAATTATACTTGATGTCTCATCAAACTACATTCCCATAATAATTCCTGCAACAGAGTCATCACTAAAATTCCCCCTGACTACTTCATAGAAAATCAGCTGAAACTATGTTGTTAGCTCTCCAAAAGGCAGGTGCTTTACTGCACTGTGTGAGCTAATTTCTAAGAACAATCCTGAATGATGACCTCAGTGCATTAACTTCCACAGGGGAAGCATAAAATCCACAGCTCAGCCTATTGCCTGAGGGAAAGAACACATTAATACAACCCAGGACATGCAATCTAGATATGCGTTAGAGGTGTCGAACGACAAAGTTGACATGGTACATTTTGAATCACTCTAAGGCACAGCCAATAAATAAGACCAGACACTGTGTGCATTTAAATAAATAAAACAGCACCTGGTTAATAGCTGAACCATCCAGGACCTCCCCATAGTGAAAATATATAAGCGTTATATTAATTCAATGCAGAACCCATTCAGATGTGTTTGATTTATTGAGTATATCAGAGTATACTTTTCTGCCAGGAAAATAATCCCGATGGAATGATAAAAAGAAAAATGGCCTGAGGAAAACAGAGACAGCACAGAGCAGCGTGAGCCAGTGTGTACATACGTATGCTGTAGAGCAAAGTGAAAAGGGGTATTTTAGGGGTTTTCTTTTTTCTCACTGGGAACTATGCCTGCTTTTCAAAGTTTACCACAATCGTTCATCTTATTTGTACCTCCTTCCTCTCAAGGTTTTGCCACAGGCTTGCTAACCCTTCTAAGGGTCGAAATGCTTTCCCTCTCTCTCTTTAGTCATTTTATTACTATCTGTAATAGCAAAAACAGTTCCCCTCGTTGCAAACTGTAAACTGAAACCTAATAATGACAAACTGACTAGTAACATTGAATTATTGAGTAAAAGTCACTATTTGCACCATTTAGTATTTATAAGCCCTCTGATAAAGGGTCTCCATTGTTATTTGAAAAACACAGGCGTTCATTTCCAGACAAATAGGACTCAAATGTAATATTAATTCGAAGACCAAGATCAACTTATTAAAGAATGGAATAAGGTACGGTCCCCTGCAGAAACCCATCCCCTTTTTTTATTTTAGAAAAGACAGAAGACATTCGCTTTAATGGCAGTGATGCTGACATCTTTGCTAATGTTTTTTTGGCAAATACATAAATGACCTCAGACATTCTTGAAGTCATTCGAAGCCACTATGTTGCGCTCCCCTCCCTTCTTCCCCTCTCGTCTGGTCTGATCTCTACCAGCGCAAGCATTTACTTAACAAGCGATCACCTCTTCGCCTTCCTCGTCCTCTTTAACTCACTTTCACACTTTGTCTCTTCAGGTCTATTTCAGTAGTCCTCATTTGCATGAAGGAGACACTCATGTCCTTCCTTCGTCAAGTGCGTACAGCCTTTGGCAAGATACTACATTTCAGATATTACCTCAGTAGGATAGCAGTGCCATAAAAAGCAGGGTTTATTGGACTCCCGAAATAGTTTCTCAGAAGACATACATACCTTGGCCAATATCAGTTATATCAAATTATTTTAAATTATAGACATAATTTCTGGCACCATCACTCTGCCATGGAGCACAGGGCTGAAAGCTGACATGAGTGTACATCATTTTAAATTGCAGTCGTCCTGTATGCAAGAATAGCAACATGGACAGACAGATATATAGATAGGGTGATAGACTTGTCTGCTTTTTTTTCCCCCTCTCAGTGAATTGAGTTCTCCATGAACTGCTCCTGAAAAGGGACCGAGATTGCCATCGACTCGTCTGAGGAACTTAAAACCACTGGCGTTTCTGCACTATTTCTCTGACCTAGATATAAACGGGTGTTCCGAAAATAGAATAAACTAGAACACAACACGACGAGGAGGAAGAAGGGCCAGAGAAACGCGGGGTAATTAATTAGCAGCAAACGTTACAATGGCGTTTCCGCCACCTCGGTGGAGAAGAACACGCAGCGCGAGCTACTTGTGCACGAGAGTCGAGCCGCGCTACTCGGCTCAGCTTATAGTCTATATAATAACGTGTGCAGTTTGTTCGTGTTAGTGAGTAAATAAGCGATAATATCTGACTATAACGCTGCTGCTGACTTTAACATTAGGTCATGCAAAATACTACGCTCGTGAGTGTTCACAACATTTTTAAAAAAATGCCGAAGTTACCTAGGCATGCACGGATGGGACGCCTCTACTGTAATTATTCAGCTTCCAGGAGATACACTGTGCTGAAATGAAACAGCCAAACTGTTTAGAATTTCCTGTCGAATTTTTAAAAACCAAACTAACCGCGGTGTAACTGTTCACCCTGGCCTAAATGTGAACGCATTAAAAAAAATTAAAAAAAAAAAAAAAACCAACGCGGAGGTCTAAAAAAAAAAAAAAAGTCGGAGAAGGAGATAGAATAACCATTTCCAAGTCGGTTTATAAAATACGATAAAACGACGCAGGACTTACCGAGATATTTTCTATCACGCCAGTATATATCCTCCAGCTAATTGACGAGTGCGCGCGCTGAGGCGAAACGCTGAACGCAGGGATGTTGCGTGAGCTTTGCGTGCACTGATGGAGCCGTAAAGATGAACATTGTGCAACTGCGTACGACACTCAAGTTCCCCCTTCTCCTGCGCCCCCTCCTCTCCTCTTCTCTTCTCTCCTCTCTTCTGCTTTCCCCTCCTCTCCTCCTCTCCTCTCTCTCTCCTCTTCTCTCCCGCCCGCTAATCCGTCTCTTGCGCAGTTGTTTTACATCAAAAGCACACTCGTACATTGTGTACCCACATATCCACTACTAGTAGGTAACGGCTTAAGCGAAGCGCTACAGTGCTCTGCGACCTATTCAACTAAAGACACCGAGCACAGCCTAGCGTCCATGACTGGGGAAGAAAACAAACTCGTTAACCTCTCTCTCTCTCTCTCTCTCTCTCTAAAAAAAAAAAAAAACCCCTGAAAATGAACATGGATTTAATTCCTGACCGGTCGAGTTAAGCTACTTCCCATCACCGGGCACTTCCTCAAAATTGTTTAAGGCTTGGTTTGAGACATATTTATGCATATATTGATGGAGAGACTTCAAATGCGTTGATATTGCACCAAGTTGGGCTGCATCGATGCACAGCCCAGAAGATTACAAAATCACCATGGCTGCTTGATTTCTGCTTCGTTTACTTTAACGTGGTGTCATCCAAAAATAAGTGCACTACTGTAAGTCACCAGAGGTGGCATTCCACCCCGAGTTCGATCCAACACACCCACTTACAAATCTGCCTCAACTTCTTTATATGGAGGGAAGGCTCCATAACAAAAAAAAAAAAACAAATACAAGAAACCACGCAGTCGATAATTTACCTAACCTGTTTTCAAAATAATTTACTCAATTATAAGTCAATCAGTTCGTTTATTTATTCTGGTGACTTATTAATAATAAGTTTTAATATTAATATATTGGCAGCACAACAGCTTAGTGGTTAGAATTCTATCCTTGCAGCTACAGGATGCTGGTTCCCCTTGACTCTGTGTGCATGGAGTTTGCATTTTCTCCCCATGCCTGTGAGGGAATTGGCACCCCATCCAGGGTGTCCCTCGCCTTGTGCCCTAAGTCTCCTGGGATAGGCTCTAGGCCCCCGCAGGATAAAGCAGTATAGATGATCAGTAAATGAATAAGTAATAAGGTTTGATTCTCACCTCGGGTCTGTGTGCATGGAGTTTGCATCTTCTCCTTGTGCTTGGTTGGTGTCCTCTGGAAATCCGGTTTCCTCCCAGAGCCCAAAGACATGCAGATTAGTCTAGGTGGCATTCCCAAAATGCCCTAGTGTGTGAAAGTGCGTGTGGATATTGACCAGATGTCCTTCGACAGTCAAAAATGGAATTACTAATTAACCTAATCCCCAGTGGCTCCCACAGTCTCTAGTTGGACTACATAGGTTACTAGATAAATGGATAACGTTATTAGTTCAGTATGTCGTGTTATTGATTGTTAGTCAGATTGCCTTAGCAATAAACTCTAATGTATTACATTCTACAAAACTAGATCTCTAATCTATTACATTTTACAAAACTAGATCCTAAACTAGCTTTTTAAAGTTACAATATGCGACTTCATCAGAATCAGCATGAGACTCTCAAGTACTTCCACTTCACCCGGCCCTCCCACGTGCTCCAATATGCTCCGAGCTCATTTTAAATGCACACATAATGTAACATTACTACTTTTTTCCATATGTCAAAACACCTTACACTGAGTATGCATAGAGCCATGCAAGACCTGACTATCCTGCTTCGTTTCTAATGTAAAAGCAGTACAGCTCAGCTGCATAAAAAATTCACTAAAGAAAAGGCAGACACTACACTTTTTTGTTACAAACACGGTTTGTAAGCATTGGCACAATAATAACAAGTGGTCTCTGCATTTCAACAGAAAAGTTTTAGAAATTTTTGGCATGACTTACAATCAAAGGATAATGGTATGAATCATAATCAAATTACAATAAACAATAAATTCACAACTTACCACTCAAGCAGGAATAATGGCAAATCGGCGTCCCTTTAAAATTTTCTCTCAACTCGCTCCAGAAGGTGGCACAGATTCTTGATCTAAATCACATTTTCATGCTTTCCTTTTAATTTTTCTTTTTTTTTTCTTTTCTTTAAAACCATTTCTTATGCACTTCTTTTTTTGTGTGCACTGACTCAGGTAATACTAGAATACAGAAGCTAGTCTGTAAGTCAGCCATAGTGTCATCTGAAACCTTGCTGCAAAGAGAGCAGTTGAACTGAAGTGTGTTCATGTGTTGATCAGCAAATATGTGCTCTCACCTCTGAGTCTGGCCTTCCTTGATTGCCTAGAAGGACAAACCTTTAGAAGTATCACTGCACTGCTGCCAGGCTGCTTGATGAGTCAGAGTCACAAAAGGCGTTGACAGCACCTCTCCACATTAAGTTTTGGGGAATATTTATGCAAAAACATTTTTGAAAAAGTTACATACTGTTGTTTTAATGTAGGCTTCAAATATCTCATCTCTAACATAGTTCCATTAGTTCACAATTAGCTTATTTAACAACTAGCCTACTAAATATAGTTTAATAAATTTGCACAAACATATTACTGTTTTTGTAGGTTAGTGAACTAATTAAGAAGCATTGATTAGCTTGTTAGCATACTTCCTGTCATAAATAATGGATTAATTGTTTAGTTAAGTGGTAAACTAATTAGTATATGATTATTACTCATATACTACTTACTCATCAATGAACAGTTTTCAGGTAAGTGATTAGCGCTAATCTGTAAAATCCTATACACTGCTTATAAAAAGGCTGATTAAGTTGCCCTTGCCCTCTGACCCCATCCCATTATGACACTTGAGGAAATAATGTTCAATATAATGATCTGTTCATTCTTTCTTGCTCAATTGATTATTGTTAAATATGTGAAATGGGTGTGAATTGATGCACACCTTGAATAATAGCTGTACACAAAATTGCAAGCAATGTTGATGTTCAGGCAAGCAAGTGCTAGAGGCGGACAGATACATATTGTTCTGCCTGGCCATTAGGTCCAGTGTTCTCAGGATGTGGACAGGCTGTTTTGTAGAAGTTCTGTGGGATTGGCATGTTTACAAGATGGTAGTTTAGCTAACATGGAAAACCAGCAGAAAAGTGGAAGACCTTGTCTGGCCAGACAGATCATGGGACTGCATCTTGACCATGTTGCTAATGAGCTCTCAATTCACACTACCGTTAGACCAGACCTGTGATGCCTGATGAAAGAGTCAGTGTGGCACAACAGACCAGAGCTTTTACATACATTATGGGTATGGGCACTGGCAACCACTCCAACATACTGGCATCTTTCTCACTGCACCAGGCAAAACCCCTTGCTACAGAAATTAAGTTTTGAGTTTTTGCTGAGTCAGAAGTAGACACAACTTTTTTTGTTTGTTTGTTTTACTCTAGCAATATGTGAAAGGTGTACAGAATATGAATATAAATTGGCTTTTGATGACATCAGCTTTTTGAGTGAGCAGATCCAAGCATCCAAACATGTCATTCTATATATGAGCCCAAAAAATTTCCACCATTATATACCAGAGTATATTTATAAATCTATCATCCTATCTATTGTTGCATGAAAGTGGATAGTCGTGAAGCATCGACAGGAACATCTGAGAGAGTACAGTCTGAACGCTGCATCAATGCAGCCTGTGTGCTCTGAGGTGAGTACAGTTTCAGGTCATCAAGTCATTCTTATTCCCAGGGGAGAACAATATCAGCACTTGATCATAATAATGAATAATACCTATTGACTACAACTTAAAAAATTTGGGTTTTGTCATGGTGCCCAGAAAATGTTTAATACTGGTCGTTGTTTGCATATGCCTTCAAGGCTGTAGACTGTCCTATTTATCTTTTAGGGTTTTAAAAGTGTGCTCATTCTATGCTCTATGTTCTCATGTATCCTGAGCATTCGTCTAGAATGTATTGTTATGCAACCCTACTGTCTTTCATATTAACTTTTTTTTTTAGGAAGGCAGGTTCTAAAGACTCAATGAACTGATATTGATTTATACTGCATTCATGCTAGATCGTCCTCTTTTCTATCATTTCACAGAAACTTATTTTGTCATTATGACCATCTTTGAAATTTATGATGACTAAAACATCATATAAAATTATAAAAAGTACAATTAAAAAAGTAAAGTAGTCATAATAATGTACTTCAGATAGAGTGAAAATCCTTGCTGAGTGATTATCAAAGACTAATAGGTTGAACTGCTACATCAATGTTTATCCAAGAGACTTTCTTTTGAAGCATTACAAAATTTTACATAGCCGCAGGCTGTGATTATCAGGATCCTAGCAGCAACGGCATATAACATCCTTTGCCACATATTTTCACAAGGTTTGGTTGTTTTTCACAGGCTGACAACTTCTTCTTAGAATGCCTTGGAGATGTCACACTCCATTTTATTTGAAATTAGGAACACAGTTTAGAAGACATAAAAACATATTTTAAGGGTTATCATAATGCCTATGCACTAATTTCCTGAAATCTGAAGAGTGTGCTTAATGAGACATACTAGCTGCAAATTAAATAGCTTAAATCATTGTACACCAAACATAAAGCTCATTAAGCATGTGAGAATCACAGTAAGACTCATCAGGCAATTTGAAATACAAATGTAAAACCTAGCAGGTTTTTCAGATACATACATTTTCAACTGTATTGAATGTATCAAAAAGTATAATCATATCGACAGGTGCAAAAATCTACATGTAAATTACATGTGGATTTTCTGAGCAATTACATCGAATTGAATATTAAATGTATGCTGAAACAGAAGGCAAGATATCTCCGAATAAACTTATATTCACAGACGTATTGTTTATGTAAATCATTTTTTGTGTCCAAAAACTGACATACTAACTACAAATGAAACATCTTAAATCATTCTGCCCCCAAAGACTTTTGATAACAAGATCTTGCCAAATACATTCACCTTAACCCATATATAAACAGTATTATATAGTGTGTATACATTTCTTGGCTGACTCTGTATATACTGTATATTTATTCTTGCCCATAGTGTTCATGAATTGTGAACCTAAACGTAAATATGGTTTTTATAGCACCACCTTGTGGCTGATTGTTCTGATACTTGGTAACATTTTTTTCTGTTTCCCGATGTTTTTAATTGCTTACAGTCATTTTAACCTGCTAATTTTAATTGATTGTTGGCGGCCATATTTGTTGGTAGGTCAAACGATATTTTAGCCAATTTTGTCTCTTAAAGGCCAAATTAAATGAACCTTGGCCTCTGTGTGCTTGGAGTTTTCATGTGCTCCCCATGCATGGAAAGACATGCCAATTTGACGTTAGTGTGTGAATGAGCGTATAAGTGTGTTTATATGTGTGTTATTTTTCAATGGATTGGCACCCTGTACAGTGTGAACCCTCCCTCATGCACCCTGTGTACAGGATTAAGCGGTATAGATGATGGGTGAGACTAAGTGAAGTTCACAAGTTATGATCTAAAATCACTGCATGAGCACTCATCTGGGATGGGGGGCATCAGTGTGGCAAATTTTTGAGCTCTAGTTGTTATAGTCTTTTCTTCCCATATACACTAAAAGCTGGAAAAAATAATAATCTTAGCAAACAAATGGAGTTTCTGCAGCTCCACTACCAGGGAAAAGGATAAAATGAACAGTGACCTAAAAAACAACATTTTATTTGCTCTGCACACACTCACTTATATTAAAGAGGAAAAATGAACAAAAGTGTCATAGAGTAAATAAATAGAGAGAGAGAGAGAGAGAGAGAGAGAGAGAGATGGTGAGAGAGAGAATTTTTATTTCATATATGAATACAGTCTGACCCATCCATTTTATTTGACTTTATTGGATTGGATTAGATTAGATTAGATTAGATTAGATTAGCTTATTTTAGATCAGATTCAACTTTATTGTCATTGTGCAAAGTACATGTACAGAGCCAATAAAATGTAGTTAGCATCTAACCAGAAGTGCATAAGTGGCCTCACTCACTCACTCACTCATTCATCATCTATACTGCTCTATCCTTCGTGCAAGATTGCAGGAAGCCTGGAGCCTATGCCAGGCATGAGGAGGGGTACACTCTGGATGGGGTACCAATCCATTGCATGGCACTCACATACAAACTCATATGCTCACTTTCACACTACAGGGCAATTTGGGAATAATTAACCTAACCTGCATGTCTTCTGACTGTGGGAGGAAACCAGAGGACTCAGAGGAAACCCAACAAGCACAGAGAGAACATGCAAACCCAACACATTCAGACCCGAAGAGGAAATCGCACCCTGGAGGTGCAAGGCGATAGTGCTAAACACTAAGCCAACGTAAATAAGTGGCCTATTTACAATAAATAGCAATGTTGTAAATAAGGGGTATGGGTCCATTTTTACAGGGGGGAGAGTGATTAGTGAATAGAAGGTTGCAGTAGGCAATAAGGATATGGTACTGTATATACCGTATACAGTAGTAATACACAGTATAACTGTGCAAATATTATTCAGTGGATAAGACGTCAAAAATAACATGCTCAAATAATATACTTATGGATGTCTGTATGATACATTATATATATATATATATATATATATATATATATATATATATATATATATATATTTTTTTTTTTTTTTTTTGTATATACTGTATCATATATAAAACATAAGTTATACACTGCTATTATCTGCTATTATCTTCTATGAGTAAGCTTTATATCAGTCAGAAGTTGGGATGCACCTTATTTAAAGAAATGAAAATCCGAACATTTGATCCGAACACTTGACGACCCCTCGTTATATTGCGCAGATGAATTTTTAGGTTGCTCTCCAGAACCACTCTCTTGCCTGGTGATTCGTGACGTCATACATCCCCCCCCCCCTACGGTCAAACAAACATGGCGGCCCCCATCAGCGTGTGTATGTGACAGGACGAAGCTTTATTTCAACCACTTGTGGTCATTGTTGACAGTCAGCATTTGACGTATTAGTATTTTTGTGGATGTGAGCAGCTCTTTTGTGAAACATGGTAAGTAGCTGTAACGTCATTATTATATTTCTATGTGTGTATGTCGTGCTAAGCTAACATGCGTGGGGATTAATGCGATAGCTAGCTACGGAGCTGCCTGTACCCAGTCAAGGTTAATTGTACATTTTGCACAAAAACAGATAGAGTTCGGAAAGATTCTTTACCTTTTCTGATCCTAAATTTGTGGAAAGGAGCTAAGAGGATGATTGGTTGTAAAAAGAGAGAGACAGTCTGACTTGAGCAGAGTCAGGATAATTGAATAGAACTGTCAGTTTTACTACATGGGTCGAAAATAATAAATATTGGACTGATGTTCATACCCAGCATTCTAACCTATGATCATTATGTATGAGCAATTGAACTGCAGGAGTTCTACTTTTACTTTTATTTCAGACTTGTGATAAAACTGAATGTGATGAATGCATTGATTTAAACTTGAATGTGTATTTCATACAGAACCTGAATCTCCCAAGACTCTGTAAAAGACTATGTCTAACTGTAAGTGCTTTTGTTTCTTGTTCTTAATTTACACTGTATTTTGTGCTCTTTCAAAAGTACCCCCTTGTTCATCCTCATCACGTTTTGTCATGTGCATAAGGACGCAATGGGGACAAAGGTATTTGGCCAAATCTGTTAATTATTGAATTCAGATGTTCTAATTATCCCCAGTGAAGGGTAATCTTAATGCTTCCAACATCATAAATGCTCTACAGAATGAATGGGCATGAATTCCCACAGAAACACTCCATCTTGTGGACAGGCTTCCAAGAACAGTGGAAGCTATGGGTGCAAATGGGGGATCAACTCCATATAACTCCAAGTGTACTGTATGTATTTGGATGCAATGACAAGTTTGGCCAAATGCTTTTGTCCATATAATGTATAGTGTATGATATGTAATGATTTTTTTTTTACTTAGTGTAAAAATTATAGATATGATTATAATTCTGTGCACTTCCTTTTTCTTCTTCTTTTATTATATACTGACCTATGGTGTCATTTTAGGTGTCTAAGACACGTCCACTACACATTAGTGGTGCAGGGCAGCAGCTGGATAAGACAGCGGTGGCTGTAGATTCTGATGCATCACATCAGTTCTCCATATTCAGGACTTCAGAGAATGATCCGGTGTGTAAAAACAGCCTGAAAAATACCAAATGGTTCTTACACATGCTCTAATTTGTCACTAATATGAAATACACTGCCTGGCCAAAACAAAGTCGCACACTCTAAGATTTTGTTTAGTCATCTTTAGCTTTGATTACAGCACACAATGTGGTGGGCAGTTCATGTGTGAAAATTATTCCTCATGCTCCCAGAACCACTCTTTCACAATTTTAGCTCTAGAATATGCCTGTTCTGTCAAGAAGAAAAAAATCTACTAATGTGATAACCTCTTCATTTAGGTCACCTGACCAACTGAAGTAACCCCAGATCATAACACTGCCTCCAGAGGGTTGTACATTGTGCACTGTGCATCACTTCATGCACGTCTCAGACCACATGACCCTTTTCCATTGCTTGTTTTTCTAATTAATATCACTAACACTGGTTTTCTTATGGCCAGCTGTTCTAATCCTGTGAGTTCTCATCACATTATATACTTATGGAAATGCTCTATTAATCACAGCCATGATTGTTTATTTATTTTTATCATGCAACTTTAGAGATTTCCATTCATGACCACTCACCACATTTCTATTGTTATGGACTATCCTTCTAGGTTTTTTATTATGTGTTGAAGGGTTTTTAAAACAGTTCCAGTAATTTCAAATCTCCTTTGTTGTTTTCTTTGCTTGATGCAATTTAATCTAATCCTTCTGAAATGGTGGCTTTTTTTGGCAAGCAGTGTGTGAAGAATTGTCCTTTATACTTGTTTCTAACGCTGATCTACTCCAAAGGCCTGCCATACAGAGCATCATGCTGGTCAGTACTACACTCTTCCTTCTGCGCAATTGCGCACATTGTTTCCCCATGGGTTGCCATCTCGCTTCCAGATGCAGGTAACCAGCTTTCTTGCGCATCCCTAGAAAATTTCAGTGATTTTATGATGATTTTGACAGTATTTACACAAAATCTTATTTGTGTCTGCTCTGTTTGCAGATAAAGACATTCAATGAAGCTGGTGTTATGGTGAGACAGCCAGCATTGGAGCTTGTCTCCTATTTGAAACGAGCTGACTATAGCAAACCTGCCTTGCGCTACCTGCTCTGTATCCTTTTACATGCACCATTTCTAAGCAGATGTGCATGTCAGTGCTCTTGAAGCTTGTGTAGTCTTAGACTTTCCTGCTTATTCTCCTGTATGTTATGCAAACTCCTTGACAGTATATTAGATGGAGAGACCGGCTGTGGGAAAACAATGTCTCTGTGCCACGCACTGCATTTCTGCTTCACTCAAGGCTGGTTGGTTCTGCACATACCAGATGGTAAGGAACTCGTATAATCAGTCATCTGATCAGGGGGACAAAAAAGTATGAGGTAAACAGATCGATCCAGTGTTCTTTTATGTATTAGTAGCTGAATGCTTCCAAGGAGACTGTTATACATGATAATTCTTAGGCAGTTTTTCTATGATGGCCGTTTGATGGCAGTCACTCAATTATTAAGGACTAAAATTCCATTTTTTGTCTCCAACAATAAAAGTGGACTTTATATCAATCTAAACACCCTTTCCGTTACAGTGAGCCTTCAGCCTTATAGCACACAGATATGCCAGGGGATGATGTATGGTCATACTATCTGATATCACCTAAATGCGGAATGGTTCCCTGTTGTGTCTGGGTCCTCTCAAGGTTTTTTCCTGTTGTCATCTCAAGGAGATACTACCTTGGCCCTTTTAATTGACGCCATGTACCGTGTCTTGTTCACAGAGAACAAACTAATAGTTATAGTGTATAATTTTTTTTTTGAGCATTTAAAATTTAGTTCTAAAGCTGCTTTGCACCAATAACCATTGTTAAAAGCACTAATTGAATTGAATAGTGTAGTTAAGCAGGTTACTTTTTATTTGGGAACAGTTGTTATGTCAAACACTATATATTTTATATATTTTGCAAACAGTGTAATCATTTAACTTTGTTTTCTCTGTACAGCTCACTTGTGGGTTAAAAACTGTAGCGAGCTGCTACCCTCATCATCCCGCCCAGGTCGCTTTGATCAGCCAATCCAGGCCTCCCAATGGTTGAAGAATTTTAAAATCACTAATGAACAATTTCTGTCAAAGGTAATTAACTAGCTAACTAGGTAATTAAAGTAAGGTCATTAATTTATAATAATAATAATAAAACATTTTAATTTAACTTTATGAAGTAAGCAGTTACTGTAACTGTGGTGAGTAGATCCATGTGGTAATGAAATCCACAATGGGGTATTTTCTTATAACAGCATGGTCTAGATTATGCTATGCCATTTATATTACATAGATTTGATCTGGAGTGATTTTGAAGTATTAATTTTATCATATATGTTATAGCTGTGGTAGATGCTCATTCCCTCCCCGGGGAAAAAATTGCACCACATCAAGTTATACAATGACCAAATCTCAACAATAATTTTCAAATTTGTTTATTAGTTTTAGATTTTGTATATGATCTGTTACTACAGAAACAGTAACCTATTACTATGAGCACACCATTATGAACTAATCACATATGTTAGTCATAACTACTGTCAAGACCGTGCTGTTATACAGAACGACACACTTTCCGACCAATCAGATTCAAGAATTCAACCATGCTGTGGTATGCATGCATTTCAGTAACTAATTATTGCCTACTGTTGACAGATAAAGACAACAAAGCGGTATATGTGGACAAAGCGAGAGAGCACAGAGGAAGGACGGCCTTTAGCAGAACTAGTCAATCAGGTCAGCTTTTTATTCATTTTATTAATTATCAGTCCTCGTCGCCTCATCCAATTTTTCTGCTAAACTAAATTTGACTGGGCTGATATTGTGTAATCACAATTACAACGTAGGTTTAATTTCTACATTCTAGAACAAGACTGCTTTTTTTAAACTATGAAATAACACACATCATGAAAGACCATAGAATTAGAAGGTGTTTCCAGATGTGTACTGTTGCTGCATGATTCTTTAGGTCATGGTTAATGGTTTTTATTTCTATCTTACGGATTTCAGGGTGTGACTCGCGTCAAGAGCAGCAGTGATGTGGTAGGTGCGTTACTGCGTGAGCTGAGGCTGCAGGCTGGAAGCCCTACAGAAGGAGCTTTCAGAATGGCTGTGGCTGTAGATGGAGTTAATGCTCTGTGGGGCAGGACGACTCTGAAGAAGGAGGACAAAAGCGAGGTGTTGCACTTTTCCCATACATGTCGTCATTGTGGGGTCTTTAAGATGATGAAGTAACCATTAACATTTAATATTAATTCTCTACATTCCTTTACGTAATATCTCAGGTTGCTGCAGAAGAGCTAACACTTATTCACAACCTGAGGAAAATGCTAAGGAACGACTGGGTAAATGTTATATATTGTTCCATTATTTACCATAATTATTATACTATTAAGATCAATATTTTGTGTAAAATCAATGGCTCTGTTTATTCATGCTGAGCTTATTTTTTTTCCATAGAGTGGAGGAGCCGTTCTCACAACGCTGTCTCAGACAGGGTCTCTGTACACGTCACGCTCAGCTTACCTTCCAACAGAGCTCCTGGGTGAGGTGCGTAAATGAATGAATGAATCATTAATAATCAGTTATTTAAGAAGATCCAAGAATACTTCCATGCTATGAATACTTTCTTTGGCTATGTCACCTGATAAGAAACAGTGTTATGCCGTAGGACAAATGAACAATGTTTTTACATTTGTGTTTTAGGTGGGATTTGATAAAATGGACCCATTTGTGCCAATCCCAGTTTCAAAGTACAATGATCAAGAATTTGAAAGCTGCTATCTGTATTACATGGATCGTAACTGGCTGCAGCATCCACACAGTAAGTGGCTGTCGGGTGCAAATATGTTCTTACATTACAAATGAGTAGCAATTAATGGAAAACTTTGTTTTTTTCCCTTCTTGCAGGTCGAACAGAAGAGGGAAAGAAAGAACTTATTTTTCTCAGCAACAGGAATCCGTCCATCTTTGAAAGACTGAGCGCCTTCCTGTGATAAATGTTACCTTCCTTTCATGTTCTCTTCCCCTGCCTCTATCTGTGTAAAATGATCCATGATACATTTAGCATATGCCACTGATGTCTTTAATAATAAAAAGCCTTTGAGGGAAAAGTTGGCTCATCACATTAGGCTCCTTCTTCTCACACCCAAGCATTAAACAGGCAATGTAAAATGTTGTACAAAGGAGGTGTTATAATTCAACGGTCAAGTTGAGTTTTTTTTGTGTGTCTGTGTGTATGGTAAGCCTACTCACAAGGGTATTTGAAATTTTATTCCTTACATCACTATTATAATTTAGGAGAAACCATTGAAAGCTGGCATTTCCTTTGGAGTTTTAGGAATGTAAATGTCTAGATCGGTTCTCAAAATGGTTGGAAACCCTACCACACTAGTATCTTTTTTTTTTTTTTTTTTTTTTAAGTTTTGAAGTTCATAAATGACAGTTTATAGTTAGTCTGGTCACTTAAATGAGTTTAATCCAAACCTCAAAACCTCAAACCCTATTCCAGAGTGATGAGTGCATCAGGGTAAGAAGGGAAGCACACGAAGCGATGCACCAATCTTCCATAGTTTCCACTGTACCCTCTGGAGACGTTGTTGTGATCTTGGGTTCTTTTAGTTGGTGTGGTCTAGGCTCAGCAAAGTTATGTGGTAATAAAATTAAGTCAGCTGATGACCTGAATAACCAGGGTTTCACATCAATGGAGTTTTTCTTCCCTGTAGAAACAGGCATAAATTGTAAAAGAGTGGTTCTGGGAGCTTGAGGAATCACACATGAACTGGCCACCACATTGTGTGCTATAATCAAAGCTCAATGTGATTAAATGAAATCTTGGAGTATGCAAATTTTTTTAAAAGTGACCAAAGGAAAGAAAACAGAAACTGCCTACTGGGTCAGAGGTGCCCAGACCTCTCTGATGCACATGAGGAGTGGAAGCTAGCCTCTCCAGAGGAAGCTTTACTGTAGCACAAATTGCTGAAATGTTTTTTATTCTGGCTATGATAGAAAGATGTCAGATCACAGTGCATGCATCCTAAAAAAAAAAAAAACGAAAACACAAAGTGCCTACATTGGACATGTAAGCATCTGAATTAGACAATGGAGCAGTGGGAAAAAAACCTGGGCTGATCTCTCTATATTTTAATTATGTAGATGATCATGTGCGTGTGTATGTGTATTGCATACTTAGGGAAAGCATGGCACTGGGATGCACTATGGGAAGAAGTCTTGTTGAGTCCATGCCTCAACAGGTCAGTGCTGTTTTTTTTTGGCAACACAAGGGGACCTACACAATATTAGGCAGGTCAGTTTAAAATGATATATTACATGTATGTGAAATTGGTATGTACAATATACATACAACCCAACAGTAAAAAGGTTTTATAAGAGCCACCTTATTGCCGTTCCTGACTCCTTATGTGGTAACACTTCTTGTAACCTGTATCCAGATGAATATACATCCAAACAGCTTGTGGAACCAACCTAATGCATCTATTGTATGCATTTTCTATTGTCTGTCAGAGATCTTCAGACATCATGTGTGTTTGTCCATCTTTCCCGGTTCCGGCCGGCCCGCAATTTGTATGGAAGTCCAGTGGACACAACAAGCAATAATTCTTCTTCTTTTAAATAAACTTAAAACCAAACAATTCAAACTCTATTCTTCTTAACCTAACAGCTACTGTATATATATATTTAAATACTTGAAGCAATTCAACATGGTGGAGTACTAGTTAGCACTGTGGCCTCTCAGCTCAATTATTAAGGGTTCGATTCCCGCCTCAGGTCTGTGAGGGTGGAGTTGACTCGGTGGGTTTCCTCCCACAGTCCAAAACATGCAGATTACGTGTTCCCAAAATTGCTTGTAGTGTGTGTGTGTGTGTCCTGTGATGGATTTGCACCCTGTCCAGGGTGGATTCTGCGTTGTGCCTCCTGGGATACGCTTCAGGCCCTCTGTATCCAGAATAAAGAAGTTGTAGAAGAAGAAACAACTGTTAAATCTTTCTCTATTTGAAAATCTTCATGCTTAGTTCAAAGTTCCAATAATTGCAAAGACCGTATGTGATATTTGAGTCCATCTCAAATTTCCCTACCCTTTAGTTTATTTAGTCCTCTATGCTGAAAGGAAAGAGGGTGAAACTATAATTCACATGGGGGACTATAATTCACATACAGAGACACCTCTCATTTGTCACTAGCCCTCATTAGACCCATGTAGGGCAGCGTCCTGATACACCACTGGGCTGGATATGTAGAACAGGATTTAAGCTTTCGTTCAAAACACATAATAGTAGTAATACAGCACTCAGATTGCTTTCAACGCTCATTGCTTGCGACATCTAGGGGACGACGGTAAGTGCGATATCCGTCACGTGACCGTCATATGACCGCAGCCAGGCGGATGATCAGGAAGTGAAACGGTTTGTTTACAAAATGTTGCTGATGCCCTCAGCTTAGCGGTTAGTCCTCAAATGGCCCCGAGTGGAAAACTACTGTACCTGTAACTATTGAGGACTACTTACAGGTAAGCGCTCGCCACTTCTGTTTGGTCACTGTGTTGCGTTTTATTTATGTATCACTGTGGAATCAGGACTTGAGTGTGTTTCTTATTAAGGCAGGTGAGGTTCAGGTCCAGGGTCAGGATGAGAGGAGGACGTCTGCTTATAATCATTGTTCTGGTAATGGGAACAGTCACACACATCAAGGGTAGGTTCATGTCTTGAAAAAAAAAAGACACTAATACACTTATATGGAATGTAATTAATTAATCTTAATGTAATTGCTTTGTGAATATTTCCTGATCACTGTTAAATATAATGTGTTCCCCTACATATGATAGTTTTGACCATGTGGAAGACAAACAAACACTCTGACTCATCGTCTGTACTGCTTTAACCTGTATACGGGGTCACGACACCAAATCCACTGTAGGGCATTCACACAATATGGGCAAATTGGAAACTCCAGTTAGACTAATCTGCATGTCTTTGAACTGTGGGAGGAAACCAGAATACCCGGAGGAAACATTTACATTTAGGAGACACGACTTGCATTTGATTATACATCTGAGGATTAAGGTGAAGCCCAACAGGGATAACTTGGCAGTTGTGGGATTTGAACCTGGGACCTTCTAAACCAAAGTCCAATGTCTTAACCACTGAGGTACCCCAGTCCCATGGGAAACCCACCAAGCACATGGAAGGTGGGAATCGAAACCCCCTGACCCTGGAAGTGAGAGGCCACTGTGCTAACCACTGTGCTGCCTTAGACAACAAATAAACTCTGTAAGATGTTTTCTTATGATGTTAAACAGGGCGTGTGTTTGTGTGTGTGTGCGCGCTCAATTTGTCACAGCGGGCAGTGATGAGTGCCAGGCGAGGTCCTTTGGCCAGAGCTCAGTAGTGTGTCAATGTAACGCTACCTACTGTGACTCGGTTGGTCATGTCATCGTGCCTCCTGTGGGCCACTTCCTGTCGTTCCTGAGCAGCAGAGCGGGTGGAAGACTTCAGAGAGAACAGGATCAAGTGCAGAAGAACAGCACTGGAGCAGGTATATGGCACTGTAGCTGTTAGTAAGTGTTGGAGTATCTAAGTAACTACTTGATTTAGTCGTGTCTTAATCCAGTTTTTTTTTCAACCTTATTCCTGTAGGAGCACAGTGCATATATATATATTAAATTATATTTTTATTGGTATTTAACAGGAACAAAAAAGCACATCCAGATCAAATACAGTCAACACCCACAGCAAACATTTAAAAACAAACAATAATCTGTTAGTATAAGAGTGAACATAGAAAAGAAGGGCAAAACAGTCCAGTAAAAGAAAACATAAAAGAAATAGTCATGATTGTTCAAGTAGGTCCCACAAAGGGGCCCATATCCGCCAGAATAATTCAGATTTGTTCTGTAAATCTTAACCTCTTCTTCAAAATTTTTCCTCTTCTCAGCCTTTTGTTTTTTATGCCAAGTAGTAAAGGAGATGATGTGGCCTCTTAAGGTGGCCTTGGCTGCATCCCATTTAGTGGCACTATTTACTGGACAAAATTCATTATCCTGCCAATATTGGGATATTTTTTCTTTAAGGAACTGGCAAAACAAATAGTCATTAGGGAGAGTACTATTAAGTTTCCAATAGGATGATTTAGTGGTTGAAAATTCTGTCAAACCTAAATAAACAGGATTATGATCAGAAAGAACCATTGGACCTATTTCACAAGATCTTACACAATTAATGTATCTGGAAGGCAAGAATAAATAGTCTAATCTGGAATATGAATGATGGGGAGGTGAGTAGAAGGTATAGTCTTTGACAGCTGGATGTAGTTTTCTCCATATATCTACCAAGCCTGAAGCACGACATATTTTGAAGAGTTTGTGAAGAAAGGGAGGTTGATTTTATAGAAGATGACCTATCCAACTTGTTATCCAAGACACAATTAAAATCCCCAGCCATAATCCCCAGACCATTACAATGATGATTAAACAACAGGATCATCTTTGATATAAAGTCAGGACTGTCCTCGTTCGGGGCATACACATTTAAAACAGTTAAGGGTTTCCCTAAAATGTGACCGGTAATCAGAATAAATCTGCCATCAGGATCTTCAAAACTCCTTATTAAAAAATAATATTAATAATATTAATAATATTTATAATAAAAAATATACATTTAAATAAGACATTAAAAAACAATGAATAAATAAATTAATGGCAAGTGACAAACAAAAACAATCGACGTTTATGCAGGTCCGGCACCACAGTCATAAAATATGCAGCCTGAAAGGGCCTTGTGCGTGCAAACCAAATTTCACCGGATAGCTGCATCACCTTCAGAGAGGCATTTATTAACAATTAAGCTCAATAGGAAAAAACACCCTTAAATTGTTTAAAGAAAGAAAAAGACCACGAAAACTGTCTTAAAGTCCACGCTAATTAATCAGAGAAGCTCACTTATCCGGAACTTCCAGGAATTTAGTGGCTGATTCAACAGTATTGAATAAAATTAACAGCGGAGTCTAGCCAGATTTGCAAAACCCCGGTAAACACCTCGTTCCACCATAGTCCTGCACACCGCTCCAAACGCCCGCTGCCTCCGCACAATCTCCGCAGATAAATCCGTAAAGAAGCGTAATGTGGCACCTTTATAACGAAACGCAGGAAACGCACAATAACACTCCTCGGCAGTGCGCTCGGCGTAGACTGGGATGGAAGCGGGGCCCTGTGCGCGCTCTCTATATCAATAGCAGGGAAATCAGCGGGCAGCTGTAACCAGACTGGCAACATTTTCTGAAGAAATGCCATCAGAGTCTCATTGCCCTCCGCTTTCTCAGGAAGCCCGACAATCCTTACATTTTTGCGGCGACCACGGTTCTCCAAGTCATCCACTTTCGCTTGGAGTTGTTCCACGGTTGCGCGCAAACCAGCCATCTGAGTGCCGCATGCGCTCCCCGAGTCCTCTACCGCAGAAATCCGCTGCTCAGCTGCTCTTAGCTGGGTTCCAGTGTCAGTTACTCGTGCAGTGAGAGCAGCAAAAGAGTTCTCAAGAACTGTCACTGAGGTAGCTATTTTCCCCAGCTGTCCCTCAATACCGTCTAAACGAGCACCAACAGCCCTAGGGCCGACTGTAAACTAGCGCTGGCCTCCATCACGCGCGGTGGGGTTTTTCTTCTTTTCCTTGCTTTTTTGTGATCTTGTCGCTGTAAAAATAGGAAAGTTCTTATCCCCCACACTTTCCATTTCTAAATGTGTTGTTTAATAATCACAAAGTGGATAAAAAAATAGGGTGTAATAAGAAAAATACGGAGTTGCGATGCGGAGCAAACCTCCAAAGCTGTCATCCTGCTTCGGATCACGTGACCTCCCACAGTGCATATTTTAATGTTTTCCCTGTACAAGGGTGAGTCAAAAATTATGCACACTCTGGTTATATTACAACATTTGTTGCCGACAATGTCTTATAAGTGCTTTGAGTTCAATGCCACTGTCTCCCCAGTCACTGCTGTGCAGGTGTAAACATATGATACACAAGATCATTTGTAATTGCAGCGCGAGTTACAATCACATGCATCAATGCCCCAATTGTGATGTGCATGAAAGAAGAGCCGTGTGCAGTGATTAGTCCTTGAGGGTGTACCTGTTGCCGAAACAACACACTGAAGACCACAAACAGGAGCGTTTGGATATCTGCAAACCATTTTTTTCTAACCTATACTCTAAGGAAGGTCAAAGTTTCTTAAAGAGAATTATTATTGGTGATGAGACATGGATTCATCGCTACAAACCTTCATCGCTGGAAACCTCAGTCGCCAACAGAGTAAAAGTCAACTATCAGCTGGAAAATTGATGCTTACAGATTTCTGGAATTCTCAAAGGCCAGTATTGGAACATTATCAGGAAAAAGCTTCAACAATCAACAGTTCTCATTACAGCGAGATGCTTATTGAAGAGCTGAAGCCTCTTTGTATTAAATGCAGAGAACTACTATCAATAAGTAATCGCTGTCATCTTGTATGATAATGCACGTCCTTAAACTCTGTCATATTCTGCAAAAAAATTCATTTTGAGGACTTAAAGCATCCTCCCTGTGGTCCTGATCTTGCTGCATCTGTCTTTAAGCTGTTTGGTCCCCTGAAAGGAGAACAAAAAAATCACTTCTGATGAAGAAGTGAATACAGCGGTCCATTCGTGGCTCGCGGCTGAGCCTAAAACATATTTTACTATTTTTTTTACAGCCAGAGTGTGGATAATTTTTGACACCCTGGTATTTGTGAATAAATCTTTTAAAGGACGTTAGCTTTGATTTCCAGGCACCAGATAACAAATAGGAGAGATTGTGATATTCAGGCAATCCAGCATGAGAGGAAGTACACTACAACATTGTGAAAAAACAAAACGGCATGTTTATTAGATGTAACAGTGCCTAGGAAGTGTTGCAACCACTCAGAGTGCAGATTCATAACCAACACTGGTAAAAAAACAAACAAAAAAAAACAATATTATTATCCTTAGTGTACAGCTTCCTTCTTTATAAATGATGTAAGCCACCTATAAGATTAGCTGTTTTCAGTTCCGCATATAGTACATGCACTAAAGACTAACGTATCCAGGGTGAATGATTCCATAATGTAATTGTGCTGCAGAAAGATTGTGAAATGTAATATTATTCATTTATTAGGGCATCATTAGACTTGCTAAGAATAAACCTATAGTCACTATTCCCAGCGCTGACCCAGTTTCTCTCTTGCCTGCTTGTCTCTCGCAGCTCTCCGGATCACTCTGGTCCCCACAGAAAAGTACCAGCACGTTAAGGGCTTTGGAGGAGCCATGACGGATGCGGCTGCCATGAACATCCTCTCTCTGTCGACTAGAGCCCAGGACCAGCTGCTCAGACAGTACTTCTCCCCAGAGGGTGAGAGAGAGCGCGAGAGATGGTGCTAGCAGGGAGAAATACTGATAAGTTTTACAGAATAATCTGGGGATTCAATTGGGTAGAACATTTTTTATTATAAAACAACATACAACTCTGAATAATGTTTCTATAATTAATAATCTGTTAATAATAATTCTTTGTCATTTTTTTTGGTAAAAACCTCACAGTGTTTGACACGAACAATATTAAAAAGAACAAGACCTCACAACTACAGAACGCTTTAACAAGTTTAACTTGGGTTTAAATCTTAAATCAGAAATCATCATGATTTTAATTTGCAGGTGAAATATGCACCATAAAGCAATCAGCTTCAGCCTCCGTTATGTTTACAGGCATAGAGTACAACTTAGTCCGGGTACCGATGGCCAGTAATGATTTTTCGACTCGTCTCTATACGTACGCCGACTCCCCTGAAGACTACAGCTTGCTCAACTTTAGCCTGCCTGAAGAAGACACACGCATGAAGGTCTATAGAGGCGCAAATGATCACAGTTTGCCAATGCATATCTAATTATGCTGACTTTGTGCTTTTTTATAATGTAGTAATCAATATTTAGTCCTTTACAGATTCCTCTGCTGCAGCGGGCACAAGCCCTGTCTGCTCGTCCTCTCTCCCTGTTTGCTTCTGCCTGGAGCGCCCCGGCCTGGCTGAAGACTAATGGTGCGCTCATAGGGAAAGGCTCACTTAAAGGAAAACCTGGGGGCAAAGAGTATAAAACGTGGGCACAGTACTATATCAGGTACATGACTTGTGCTATTGCATGTCCAAAACCAACACTCGGTCAGGATTATTATAACCTTCCACCTTTTTATGTCCAATAGAGGAGTGAAGTGTATCCAGGACTGTATATGTGAATATTGTAGTGTTCTTAAGGTAGCGGAATACCCAGTATGCAGTGTGTTGTTTTGAATAGTGGTTTTGGATACAATAAACACATTGACGTATCGTAACTGTTTCTTGAAGCAAATACTAAATCATTTTTATTATTTGTCGTTCATTATTATATGTGCTTCTCTTTTATCAGATTTCTGGAAGAGTATGAGAAGTACAATCTTTCATTCTGGGGATTGACCACAGGAAACGAACCCACTGCAGGTGAAATGACCAGTTACAGCTTCCAGGCTTTGGGATTCACGCCTCAGCTCCAGCGCGATTGGATAGCTACAGACCTTGGTCCCGCCCTCCGTTCATCGCCGTATGCCAAAACCCGCCTTATGATCCTGGATGACAACAGACTCCTGCTTCCTTACTGGGCCAATGTGGTAAGCAAGGAAACTAAGAGGGCTGAGATATTAACTGCGACTCGTCAGTTCAAACATGTAGGAGCTTCACAGGAACCAGTGATTTTTACTTTACAGTGACTCTTTTCTGCTGTAGGTTCTGAGTGACATTCATGCTGCTCAGTATGTCCATGGCATCGGCGTTCACTGGTACATGGACCAATTATTTCCTGCCAAGATCACACTGACGGCCACGCATGACCTCTACCCAGAGTATTTCATTCTGGGCACAGAGGCATGTCCTGGTTGGAAAAGTATTGACCGTGGTGTGCGCTTGGGCAGTTGGGAAAGAGCTGAAGAATATGCCCATGACATTATAGAGGTATCCCTGATCAATTCCTGCCATGGTGTTTTCTTTATGGGCTGTTTATGTTGTGAAGTAGATTTGTTGATTGTTCGCCTTCTAGCATTGCTTAAACACTGATGATGGCTGTTTTATTATTTGTAGAATTTATTAAAACCCCAAAGTAGCATGTTCAAAACCTCCTCAAAACTCGTCTCAAACATTCTCTTGTAACTATTAAAATTATTGAGCTTTTTTTATGCTGCATTTTTCTTATACAAAGGTTGTTCAAATCAATCTGGGTCTGTGATGACATTTCTTGTGAATGACAGCATAAAACTGGTTGATATTTATTGAAGGCTTCAAGCAAAATATGGTGATGAGATTCTTGAACACAAGCAAAACGTGCAAACATTTTAAAGAAGGCTGTACATCAGCAAATGATGATCCTGGCTGATTTGGCATGTAACCCACTACAGTCGTTTCCTTGCGCACTCAGCGAGTGGAACGCATGACACGAGATTAAAAAGCGACAAATAAGTTGTTGCCAGGTTGCAGAAGAGATGATCTGTCTTTGGGTACTGTACACGCAATCATTCAGGAAAACCACTTGCACGTTACAAGAACTTAGCAGGAAGTCACTGCCACATCCCCTGTACATTCCTGAAATCTCTCCAAGCACTCTCAAGTTGTTCGGCACATTTAATTTTTTTTTTTGGATTTTTCCCCTGATTTTCTCCCTAACTTAGTCGTATCCAATTCCTCCCCGTCACTAGGGGGCTCCCACATTAATGCTACGACTACCACTCAACCGGGAGGGCCGAAGACGATCACCTGTTTCCTCCGAACCACGTGACGCCAGCCGACCGCATCTTTTCGAACTGCTCGCTCGCGCACCGTTGGGGGCGGCGTAACACACTCGGAGGACAGCGCTATCCGCTCCCTCCGTTGCGCGAGCTCACAGACTCCCCTGACTGGCTGTAGAGCCGTGATTAATGTGGGAGCACTAAGTACCTCTCATCCCTCCCCTCTGAGAGCTTGGCCAATCAGCTCTCTCTAGACCTCCGGCTGCGAGAGGTTACAGCACCACCCGGGATTCGAACTAGCGATCTCCGGATGATAGGACGAGCGCTTTTACCACTGCGCCACTCGGAGGCCCTTGTTCAGCACATTTAAAGGAGTTCCTGGGAGGCCAGCGTTTCAGACATCACGCGAGCAGTCCGATTTGTGGCTCCAGCGTACTGAGAAATCTTTGTACTTCTTTGATCTTTGATATTATCTTTTGATATTATCCAAACACTAGTGAAATGCTGGGATAAGTGCATTAGTGTAGCAGGTGACTATATAGAGAAGTTAATGTATTTTTTATGCTCATAACTGTGTGCAGAATAACTGAACAATCAAAAGTCCTGGTTTGACTTGAACACCCCTTGTACATTCACATTGTAAACTATGAAGCATAATTTAATGTAAACACTGCTGTTGCTTATATTTGCCAGTCTATCTTTTTTTAAGCCTTTTGTCTTCTGTCCCTTTATCCTTGCCGACAGGACCTAAATAACTATGTGACCGGATGGACAGACTGGAACTTAGCACTAGATTTGAGTGGTGGACCAAACTGGGTCAAGAATTTTGTGGACAGTCCTATTATTGTAGACCAGAGCAAAGACGTCTTCTACAAGCAGCCGACTTTCTACATCCTGGCTCACTTCAGGTCAGAGTCACATGAGAGTTCTTATGAATATTGTAGGAGCTGTGTAAAGTTCAGATGATTTCATGAGCTGCTAGCTAAATAGGCACTCAGTGACTTCTTTTACTGAAAAGTAATTAAATTTGACCTGTTAAATTTTATTTGGAGTTTATTTCAACATTTTACAGTAAGTTCCTGTGGGAGGGGTCTCAGAGAATAGGCGTGTCCATTTCTGAACACACCTCACTGGAAAGTTCTGCCTTCACCAGACCCGATGGTTCTGTAGTGTTAATCGTTTTAAACAGGTGAGTATGTAAAAAAATAATAATAATAAGAAGAAAAATCTCTATATATAGATGAAGGATATGGACGAAGGATGCATTTGGATGACACTCCTAACTAAGCAGTAGCAGCAGCAATGTGCAGTCTATATGAACATAATGTCTCACACATTTTGCATTACTTTGCACATTTGACTTTGAGTCAAATTCTGCATCCTGTATGCTTTTAAATTTAATTTCAAAACAGATTACATATGCATATCTTAAAAATATGTGGTTTAATTAAAGCACAGGTCAATTTGGCCATCTTTCCCTCTAGTCACAATAATATATACACTGCCCCCAAAAATGAACAAATAAATACATTTAATGGACCATTCTTAGCTTTAATCATGGCATGTATTTGCCATGGCAATGCTTTAAGAACCTTATGCAATATCATAATATATAATTTCCATTCAGATTAACATAAATTTTTGGCACAGATCTTGTGCTTGTACTGATGACAGGAGACTCAACCCACTGTAAAATCCTCTCCAGCACATCCTGAAAGCTTTCAGTGGGGTTAAGGTCAGGACTCTGTGGTGTGAAAATGATTCCTCATGCCTGTACCACTACAGAATAAAAAATATCCACTAATGTGATACCCTGGTCATTCAGTACATTCAGGTCGTCAGCTGACTTAATTTTATTGCCACACAACGTTGCTGAACATAGACCTGACCAACTGAAGCAACCCCAGATCCTGTACAGTGCATGATGGGTACATCGTTTTGTGCGCTTCCCTTTTTACACTGACGAGCCAGTCGTTCTGCAATAGGGTCAGTCTGCCTTCACCAGATCACATGACCATACTAATTGGCTTCTCATTGTCCTCTCATCAAATTAAAGACTCAAGTTTTTTTGCTTATTTAAATCATTTTTTTCTTTTTGTCCAGGCAGTGCAATTGCTGTAACTATAAATATTTTTAACTCATTTGGTATATTTTTATGTCTGCAGTTAGTTAACCTAATAAAATGCTTTATATACGTGATCCTACAGGTCTGATGCTGAGGTGCGCTTTGAAGTCTGGGATCAGACCCTGGGCTTTCTGCCTGCAAAGGCTCCTCCTCACTCCATCATCACACTACTGTGGGCAACACCCTAATCACCAGGATCTGATTCACATCATTTTAATTCTAATCAAATTAACATATAGCCAAACTGCAAGCGTCAGGAATCGAACAATTCCAAGTAGTCTGAGTGTAATGTTTATTTCAAGTGAAATAAAATTAGCCTTGACCATATTCTGTTTATAATTTTTTTTAAAATTCATAAGTAAATTAAGAATAATTAACTTTGGACTGCTTGGAGCAGTTTGCAGTGATTGATTTAGTCTGTTTTGATTCAAGACAATGATTCTGGAGCGGAGAGACTATTATATTTTCACTTTTAAAAAGTGTGTGCATGTGCATATGTGTGGAAGAGAGCTATAATAAGCATAATTTGTAATTAACACTGAGAAACTGCAAATGATTTACAGTGACTTGAAACTTCAACATGTGCTTGACCTGCTTTTAATGTGATAATTTGGTAGACAGATTGAAGCAATGTGTACATAATTGGATGGAAACACTTCCAGCAGGTTTTGACAGTAAAGGCTGCTATTATCTTGAGAAGACAGGGTTGATTTTTTTGTGGCATCTTAATATGCATACGCAGTGACAGACAGCTCGGTCAGAGGAATGCAATAGGCTACAGTTCAGATACAAACAACAGTAACCTTTGTGATCCACGTCTGACTTTCATTACATGAATTTCATTAAAGACTTCAGTATAGCTAATCAGTCTTGCTTCTTGATTATGCACAAGCGCCATGTCCTTGTCTAGAAACCACTGGAATTTTAACAGCCTGAAAATGTGGAAAATAAGTTGTTTATCAAACTGATCACTATTAAATGAATGAGTTGAGAATAGGATGAACAAGTTTAACAAAATCTGATGTTAACTGGATGCTGTAAACTGACCTACAAAGCATTTCAATTAAGCAAAATAAAGAAACCAAATGGTGTCCTTGGCTCTTGTAAATATCATGTAAAAATTTATGTAAACCTGTCTTACGAAGATCAACAATTAACTGATTTTATTCAGTTTTATTATTAATACATAACTGACAACACATTGTTTATATAATATATATTTTAATATTTAGGGATTCAGCATTTTATATGCAGTATTCCTTTCCTTTTGTTTTTCTTTGAATGAGATTTTGAACTAAAATTATTTACAAAACAAAAAAAAGAAAAAGAAAAGGAGTGATGCCAGTGGGGAAGATGAGAATGACACCATGTGTGCCTGTGATATATACACCTGGGAAAAGTGCACAGATGGCAAAAGGGAGAGAAAAGAGGAGCACTTTGAGACTGGTAAGGACTACCAAGACAGGATGAGGTGACCCAATGAATAGGTGAGCTAAACACTCAACCGATCCAAGTAGAACACATTGAACCCCATGACCATTAGACTGAACAGGGGCTGGCTCTGTGTAGCACGTGCAGTTCAGCTTCATGGGAAGTGCATAACACTGCACGGTCTAAAAGAAGGATGGCTCATGTAGTGTTATGCTTAAGGGATGGTGGTGAGCGTATGCGTCCTTTAGAGTCAGAAGCCTGGGAAAGCAGACACCAGGACAAGAGGCGTAATAAAATGCAACAACTCTGAGTTAATGTAAAAGTGTCAATGTAGAAACGGAAACGAAACTAGGCCACGACAGATGAAGCATGATGGATAAAAAGTAAAACAGTAAACAAGCCATAGTAATCCATACAATAGGTGCAAGATGAAATGAGGTGGAGGGGGAGAGAGAGAGAGAGAGAGAGAGAGAGAGAGGCTGGCGTTAAGACAAGGAATGCCAAATCCTCATGCGTTGTGTGTTATAAGAATTAGACAGAGATAGCACAGAAATGAAACAAAGCGTGTGTGTGTGTTTGTATGTCTCTCAGTAGGACCATCTTTCCGGTGTGCGGGGCTCGGTGTTGACGGAGGAGGGCTCTGACGGGGGCTGATTGCCACTGTCCTCTCCATTCAAACTCTTCCTGCATACCGGACATGTGTCATGCTGTAGAAATAGAGAAAGGAAAAAAATTTGTAGAATTGGAAAAGTATTTTTAAAGAGTGGCAGCTTGTGTTACTGCCAATGACCTGATGGTCCTCTGAAAGCATCATTTACACAAAACTACAATAGTCAACTAATATAAACCCAAAATGGCTGAACACACAGAGGGGATTTCAATTACAAGCTTTAAAAGGTTATATATTTTTGTTTTTTCTTTAACAGGTTCACACAGTTCTCAGAGCTTTCACAAAGTGTGCTAATGCTCCAGGTGAAATACCCCTCAGAAAATGCATTTTTAAACCTTAAACATCTCTACTCCTTCTCTCATACTCCAAATGAGCATGTCAGTGTCAAAGAGCTACAGCTAAGCCACACCCTGTCAAACTGGATACCCATCTGAATGACTTAAAATGACTAAAAGTTAATTTGTATAATAGGTCTTCACTAAGGCTGATTTGCATATTTTAGCAGTAATTGTTAACTGTCCCTTCGATCAAAAGTTCCTTCGATCAAAAGTCATTATAAAATAGTATATAATATTTTATATTACAAGACTCATGCCATTTTGTTCATGTTAGTAAACTTTTTCTAGAGACATACATCCACAACAAGAGCAATTAAATTAGCCAATCGCTTTCAACTCAATTTCCTTAGTTGTACTGAGGAGTAATTAAATCATATTATTTGAAAACATATGAAATTAGATGGTTTTGTATATAGCTTCTACAGGAAGATATAGCATTGTGTGACAAATCAGTCCTTTTTTTTCTTTTTTTTACTTTCAGTGCTGACTCGTTCAGATCTTTGGTGGTGATCTAATGAAAATATAAATAACAAAAAGATATTTACCTTTTTACTAAATTCATAAAAAGGTAAATATAAACAAATATAATATAAATGCATCTACTTGTTTTTTTTAAATGATTTTTAGCAGATTATTCCAGATAGCATGGCAGTAGGTATAAGTCTTGTGTGGCACATTTTCACCAGGAACACTACAATACATTTAAAATTTGCAACCACTCTTATGGGCCTGTAAGCATTATTTTACAGCACTAACATTTTCTTTATTATTGTAAAATTGCTAATAAATAGTAAGCAGAATGTCTTGAATGTCTACTTTTTATACATAACTTTATTTAAGTATATACACATGGCAATATTGTCCACTGCAATAAAAGGTTATTTGTTGCTAAAGACATGCTGTCTCCCCATCCTGACCCAGACTCACCAGTTCTAGCCAGGGCACAATGCAGTCACTGTGGAAGAAGTGGTTGCAGGGCAGCTGCCTGACTGGCTCCCCAACTGTGTAGTCCTCCTTACACACCGGACACTCCAAACTGCTGTCTGTGTGAGGACAAGAGGAAGGAGATGTGTTAATTTGGAGTTGTGGGTGGCCCATCCATAGAAATTTTTTTTTACATACTAAATCAGAACACAGTCAAAAAAGCTAATGAAATGTGGAATAAGAAAAGGAAGGATATGAAGAAAAAAAGAAGAAAGAAAAGAAAAAGAAAGACTGACCAGCCTGTTCCTGAGAAACAATGACTGTGGGGAGGGAGGAGATTTTCTCTTTCTCTGCAGGAGGAGGACCTGTGTTCTCAAACTGACCCAGTAACTGCGCATGACAAAGAGAGAAGGAGAAAGTAGTAGTCATTCAAAATCTCTGTAAATCTCTGTACACTTTAACCGGTTTGTAAATCATATTCCCTTATTTGCAAGTACCTGTGTAATGACTGCATCCAGACCCCCCTGCCCCCAGGCGTAGTCACCGGGATTTGAATGCAGCATGCCCGTCCTAATATTACACACAAACACATGTATAGATATACATATATACTTACACCATATCTCACAATCTCAAAATTCCTCCAGACAAAAAAAAAAAAAGATTATGCATTATGTAGTAAACCGGGCTCAGACTGACATGATACTGTGCCAATGACATATATGATGTTATAAAATGGTGTTTGCATTTACCATGACAGTGGAGGGGAACCCGGGGCACCTGAATTGGCAAAAAGGCCAGCAAGAAACTGTTGCACTATCCTAAAGACAAATACAAAAACAAACATCAATATATGGTTAAAAAAAAAAAAAAAAAACTGTCTGATAACTACTTCTACTGAGAAGAGACACCATGTTCTCTTCTGTACACGATACTAAAACATGGATAAAACAAACATAAAAAATAAAAAAAATTATAAAAAAAAACACAACCAGCAAGTACTATGGGTAACAAGCTCTCTGGAGAAGAGCAGGAATTTTTATAATCACAAATATGTATATTAGTCAAAAACTGGAATTTGCATAACAATGATTGCATAAATATTTCCCACAATTATTTTAATTATCCATACATCTATATAACCAGGATGAACTAGAATTAAATCAGGACACAGATTTGGGTGCCACTTAAATGTCTGAGTGATCGGTTAAGATATTTTGTCTCTGGTTCTCTGAGACAGACATAAGAAGCATCTCCACACGGACATGAATGCAATTCGTAAAGCTCTCAAATCCAACTCATTTTTGTATTAATGAGTGTCCATGTTCTTTTCACATTTTGACTTAAAAGCACAACTTGGGAAATGAGCCCATCCGATGACGGCAGGCGATAGCGTTAGCTAGCTATGCTAAACACGCTTAAATAAAAATGTCCCAAGCTAAATATTTTAAAGTGTGTCCGGATTTCACAACAATGGCTTCCAACACCATGACATGCAACAAATGTCTTTCAACAATTGCATGTAAATGCGGGGAAACATGTCCAGCCTAATGAAATATTTGAGGAAAAATATTTTACTGGTGTTAAATTATTGCTGTTGGGTTAGGTAGTATGAAAATTTATATTTATGTATACTGTACTTATATATATACATACATACACACATACACACATACACACATACACACATACACACATATACACATACTTTATAAAAAAAAATAAAAAATCATAACTTGCGTATGTATGTGTACAACCTGAATAGGCCAAATTTCTCTCACTTAAAAATGCACAAAACAAATAAAAGGGAGAAAATGTGTCTGTTATGCTGAGGGGGCATGTTGCTGGCATGAATTGGCTTAATTTCATTCTTTAGAATATGAAGTTGTTCTGACTAGGTGAAACATTTCTGTCCTGATGGGAGAGGTTATTGAATGGAATTACAGTGATGGCTTTTGTACTTTTTGCCAATGTCAGGCACTGATGTTGCACTATAAGGCTTGGTGGGCAGTCAGCATTACATTTCATCTCAAAAGTCGGGGTTGAGATCACGGCTCTTTACAGGCCACTTGCTCACTTCGTGCGCAGGGCATGGTAATAGTAGAACAGGTTTGGGACTCTTGATTCCAGCAAAGAGAAAATATACAACTACAGCAAACAAAGGACATCCTATACAATTGGGAGCTTTTAACTTTGTCTGCGGACCAGCCCATACTGCATGTTAACACAAACAGCAGTATTCATCTTGGAGCTTCTTTGAGAGGCAGTAAGGACAGCCAACCTGAGCACACACAGGATTAACAGTGAGAGTGCTCATTAAAAAGAAGTTTGAGGTACCATGATCTGCACGCACGCACG